>PNEQ01052905.1:0-102141 GCA_003012365.1 Medauroidea extradentata | reverse complement strand
GTATCTCTTTGGTAAATTTGTTTCTTCATGATGGACTTAAACAAATCAATAACAAACGACTAGGGACATGCATAATTCGCGTTGTTTCCTGGCAGCAGACTGGACAGCAAGGTGCCGTTCGTTCTCTCGACGTCTCTCATTGGACCACAATGTCGTGGCCTGCCACAGAGACCGCTTTTGACCAATCACTCAAAGATATACTCTAGAGAGATCAATCTCCTGCATAGCATTTACACACATAACTATATCACATATAGGCTCGTGGTCACCGCAATCACAGAACAATGGAGTCTAGTCTGTCAACAAATAATAATATCACGAATTTAGTAGTCCTATAAAATTAATTTTTGAAGTAAATAGTGAAATGTCACTTTAGGAATCATAAATAATTACTATCCGTTTCAAAGTCATCACGCAGTGCGTTCATAGAATTTTGGGACTAGATCCAAACTCCCTTGTACAGTGCAAAAATTCTATAGTAAAACATATTGTTAAATGCCAATGCGAATAACATTACGTTTCGTAAATGGAGCGAGCTCTTCAGCGCTAGTGTGAAGAGTGATATAGGAGTTTAACCAGCGGTGAAATGAATGGATGGAGGAAACAGGAGATACTCTGAGAAAACCCACCGAAAATCGGCATCATCTGGCACATGTACAAATCAGCTCCAATCCCGTCGGAACTCGTACTCGGAAAAGCGGAAGCGGCTGTTACATTTGCTAGAGCACTCGTCGCCCACGAACGTGGTCCGGGTTCGATTCCCAGCGAGGTCGGTCACCGGATGTTCGTATGTGGGAATCGAATCGGACGATGCCGCCGGTCGGCAAGCTTTCTCGGGAATCTCCTATTTCTCTCGCCCCTTCATTCTTGCTGTACTCCATACATCGTGTCACCCCTCACAGAGCTAAAGACCTAGGTGTTTAGTGCTGACAAATATATTTTTAATACATCGAAGCCGGATGTCTCTCGTGGGATGCGAGCACCCTAGCCGCTCCTCCATGCTTAAGTCCTATTAATTTTTAATACGGTGTATTGGTTGCTAGCCATTGGCGTGTGGTGAGCAGTTGCAAGGTAAGCAGGCGTTTGCTCAGTGCAGTACAATCTCGGTGCACGCACCAGGGACCAGTTAACAACTGTATAACTGGGTTTAACGCAACGTAATGCGGCCGCTCACATGTTAGCTGCAAGGTTCCCATTATACACACGATTTAAAGTCCACTGTACAACTACGTCTGAGAGGCTGGCGTGTACACTAGGAAGTAAACAAGTAGAGTTGAGAACAAACGCAGCTTATCTTGCAACAAAGTCACCACACGCCACTGCCGTTTGCACTGATCTGTTTATTATTCGAACAATTGGCGGCGGAAATAACAAACAGGCCGATCGATGAAAAAACAAACAGCCCAAGGTTTAAAACGCACTCAATTTACTGTGAATATCACAAAATCTCAGGAAAGATATATATTTCTCAACGAAAAGTAATAGTGGTGGATAGTTGTAAGAGAGAGATAAATTCAAGAATCTTGTGGGCCACCGTATTTTGCATAACATTGTAACAGCCTGCACCTTGTTTGCGTTATATGGTTGGGGATAGTAATCTAGTAGCTTAGAGAGAAATCACAAATACATAGTTGCGAACCAGTGTTATCATTGGTCCAGTCAGACAAAGATACTCCAATAACTAAAGAAGAACTTCAGACATGGACACGCTATTAAAAGGAACTCCTTTGAACGATTATTGCAATAGGTTCCTATTGTAAACATAAGTTTTTTGGACATACGTCATTGCTGGCGAATGTTGCCGTGTTGCAGAAACAACCAAAATAAAACAAAAAACGAATGAAGAAAAGCCAGTAATCTGTAGTCAACATACATTAAACATACATATAATGGAATGTAGTCAGATACCAGAAGATGACGTAAGTATAAAAATACAGATATGAACAACACAAAATTAATTCCTAAGTGGAATATAGTCGACTGGGGAAAGACGACACAAAAACCAACAAAAGACAGACGGAAAATGGCGAAACCAACAAAAATGGGGTGTTGTTGATTTGTTGGTTTTGTAATTTTTTTGTCCGTAGCTACGGTTGTAGTTGAGTTCACCGAAAGAAGTTTATTCGAAAACTGCGAGAGAGATATCTATTTATGAGAGACATTAAAAAACCGTTACACGAGTGTTTACAATTACCAGGCCTTCTTTGATCTTAAAAGCATTTATTCTCGCGACCAAATGTGTCAAAAACGTTAGTTTTTGCTATCGTTTTCACTTACTGAAAACTAAATGCACTATTTTAATAATATTTAGCTAGCGCCACTAATTTTTGGTGATAGGAATGTTGCACCAACTTATTTCATAACCTTACGAGCACTCCTACTGCTCTGTATCAATGTTATTGGCAACGTGGTTTTGTTGGGACTGCTACATCACACGTCTGTGGTTTGCGGGTAGAACATCAAGACCCTGGGAGTTAAAATCATCCAATCACTGACCATAAAGAAGATACACAAATATGCCATAAGGGGTATGGAAAGGTAGGATGTCGAGCGGGTGACTGGAACATTCAATCGTCCATAAAATATGAACTGCTCATCAAATTTCGGTGATATTTTTTGCCGAGTAGATATTTTATCAGCTGACGTTTATATATATAACATTATGAGGTAGTATGCTTTACTTTCGAGTAAAAAATTAAAAACGGTTTTAAGAAAAATAAGGGCTTGAAACCACAAAATCTACAAAAATGGGAAACTGTAATGTTTATAATTTTTAATACGATAATGTCTGGACCTCTATAATAACAGAATTTAAAAAATATTCGCGTTTTCATATGAAAATAATTTTAACATCCGTAATACTATCGTGCAGAGATTTTCGGATAGTAAAATTATTTTCAAATTAAAACGCGAGTATATTTGAAATTCTGTTATTATAGAGGTCCAGACATTATCGTATTAAAAATTATAAACATTACAGTTTCCCATTTTTGTAGATTTTGTGGTTTCAAGCCCTTATTTTTCTTAAAACCGTTTTTAATTATTTACTCGAAAGTAAAGCATACTACCTCATAATGTTTTATATATATATATATATATATATATATATATATATATATATAAACGTCAGCTGATAAAATATCTACTCGGCAAAAAATCTCATCGAAATTTGATGAGTAGTTCATATTTTATTGACGATTGAATGTTCCAGTCACCCGCTCGACATCCTACCTTTCCATACCCCTTAAGAAGCAAGAACGACGAGCGAGAAATAAATTACACAGTTGATACGCACTATAGTTTTATCGAGACTTCCAGTTGTATAACGTCTACCGTACCTAGGAAATTGTGAATAATTTCGACGTTATGTGGCGCAGCTGTTTGTATCTCCGGTATATTGTTCCGAAGGTTCTTGGTTCAACTTCCATTAAATCTGTGCAAATGTGCAATTCTGAAACACAGAAACTGCACGGCAGATGCAATTTGTATGAAGTAGTTCAAAAGTGGTATGCAGTCCACAATCACTAAAGTTCCTCGACAGCGTCATCCCACATATTCCATCTACTAACCTCAAGGTTGGGGCACCAAGTAAGTTTATATTTCTGCAAAACGTTATCCCGCCAGAACTGCATAATGGCACTTAACTTCAAGTGAAGGTTTTGAATAACAAGTATGTTGTTATGGGCACCATCTTAAAATGTTTTGCTCGGGGGAAATCAGTTTCATACCACTTAAACTGCTTATTTCATTCTATTAAGTTCTTACATTAAGGAGTCTTTAAGTTCCCCACAACTTCAATTTTGCTGTGACTATAAACAAGGCCTAGGCGAAGTCGCTGTCAGGGACAGGAACAAACTTAAAACTGCTATTCTCGTCGTCAACTATATCAACTTATCTTGTTGCAGAGTTAACTCGACTAGCAGCTTTGTCATTCTAACGCTTGACAACTGAACTACCTATCTGGTCTACAAGAAGGTTTTTCAATCAATCTGTGATATGAGTCAAGGTCTATAGAGTACCAGGTCGTCTAATGCGAGTATTTTACAGTCATTGGCTAGTGGAAGGGTAACGTAACCCAGAGACCCAAACAACGCGGGAGCTCAAATCATATACGTGTTCTTAATGGACTTTGGAATTCGCAAAGTTATTACAAAGCAATACTTGTAAACCGCCTACTGTTAATCAATGTACTAGTTTTATTTTATAAATTTATCCGTTGCTTCAGTGTATATAATAAGTTCGGAGAAATTTATTAACATATTATCTTAAGATTGATTCAGTTGTAGGAATTACGAAGCATTTTGGTGATTTTTGTCAACAGTGTGAACAGACGAAATGATTGCAGCTCTTTTGTAATTAATATTTTATACATTTGCACATATTGCTTCTCAGGCCAGCGATTCATACCATGTTTGGTTATTGCATATTTGATACATAACCTAAATGAGACGATGTCTTTATTCTTGTGTATAGGTCTTACGTAGTTAGAAAAATTGTGTTTACGAAATAAATACATAAATATCATTAATATGAATATTTGTTTCTATTGTTCGATGTTAATTTCGCCTCAATCAAGTTATTTATGGTGCAAAGTTTTCATTTATTGTAATTTTTACTGAGAAATATTTACATAAGGTGGCCCATGCAGTGTGTAGTGTCTTGAAATTCAGTATTCCGTCAGTTTAAACATTGGGATGTCATTAAAATTACTTTTATGTTGCAGTATAATGGAAAATAATAAGATGCAGTTTTTTGTACGGTAGCATAAACACAAAAGTTTATTTCAGATAATGGTGCATAATTTTTTCTTCACATTTATATTTTTCTGAATATTGTTTTCAAATATTCTTTTTTATTTTAATGAGCTTTCGTTTTTACTTTGCACTCCCCCCACTTTTTCCTAGAATTTACATTGTAAAGGAAATAAACATTGCTGGAGCCATGCCTGAGGAATGTGAACGACGGAAGTATTTCATAAATTGATAAAAAAATACGTTTTGATAAATTGTTTATCTTTGTGGAAGGAAGTGGGCGGAGTTTGAACCCGACCGCCCTGATTGCAGCGCCAAAGACGCACAACACTCTCAGTAACTTGGTGAACTGCAGCCAAACAACAAGAGGGTCAAACTTTCAGGCGAGTGTCCAGACATGTTCTTCTACGACTGTGCTGTGGGTGTATAGAGAAACGAGGTTATGGTTGGAAAACACACAGCCTCGTTATACCCGTTGCTATGGGAACAAACAACACTTCTCAGTTACCAATATGGTGGATGGGCTACTTCCCCTTCCGTCTCAAAGCCACGTACTCATCGCCCTAAGACATACGTTATACATAATATCGTAAGGACAATATAGCAAATTCCAACTTTTTAGAACTGTGAAGTGCGAGACGTGTTACCGACAGCGTGTACTGGAAATACTAGCAGAATTCACTTTCGTATGTCACTATTTTCTATGGTGTTTATACATTTACAGACAGAATTTCTGCTATGTTAATGGTATAAGAAAATGTTTATTAATTTTCAAAATTTTAAGTTATGAAAATAATATCAAAGTATGTATATATTCTAAAATCACGATTACATTTCAATTTATACATAACATGTAGGCCTATATAATACTTGAACTACCCATAGAGCAATGTGCTACTGCAGAAGGAAAAGCGCTCCTGTCGACGTGTGCTGCAACCAAATAAAACGTCTCGTGATTTTCTTATCAGTTTCCTATATTGTCCTTGTACAACATTTGGTTATACTCCGTGTGTATGATTAGCTAATCTTTGTTCATGGAGGACGGCGATTCTTCACACTGGTCTGGTTCGTCGGCATCGTCGCGTTGAATATTGAATCACTGAGTCGCCAACGAGCTGTGGCCAGATCACAGGATAAATAACACTAACAGAAGCGACGAAGTACGATTTTCCATTGTTGTTATCTTGCCTGCTTTCAGGGCGTACTTGAATATAAACAACTTCACGTATATTCAAGTAATTGGTTTATATAGTAACTTGTATTGTTTGAGACACTGTAATTGATTTGTATATTAATTAAATATTTTGAAGTGTTAAACTTGAAGATTCGCGTCACATCAGATGATAACTAACTCTACCAGAAGCGAAATAAGGAAACTTTTCAATCGTTTATATTGTACTAGCTTTCGGGGAATACAGGAATGTAAACAATAACCATGTGGAGTTTGAGACATTAAGCTAAACAGCCTCATATATTTCAAGAAATACTTTGTACCTCATCTCAATTATGTGTTAATAAATGGTAAATGTGACGTTACTTACGTATTTGTTTCCTACATATTATAAAATAGGTCCTACACTATGGGTCATTCGGAGTAAAGTGAGAACTAAAAATTTAACATTAGAAAAATATCACTAGCCGTTACTGCGTACAATTCCACATTAACTCTTGTTGCTTTAGTGCTTGTACGGTTGGCACCGAAATTAAGCAATATTATAGTTTCGTGTATTTTCTTATTTAAATACAACAATATTGAAATAAAAGCAACCGAAATCGTCAATACAGTTTTTTTATAATTAATAATTTTTTTTAAAACAAACTGTATGGATTTATACTGACTGTACAGTTTGTCTGAGACGCGCAAACATCAAGTGACGTGTCCAGAGAGGTTAGATATTTCCCGTCATTAGCCGTTAAGCGCGGAAAGATACGAATCGGCTGAAAAAAGAACTTTTGCAGGGCTTTTTTGAGTGCTCATTTTATCCCGAACTGCCTATAAACGTCCGTATGACCATACATTTCCGAGCTCCGACACCATGACAATCCTAAAAGATAACATGTACGATAAAGTCGCTTCTGTTACTTCTTATTTAGACTGCGGCCAGATGTCAGGTCGGCAGGCAGCGTCGTGACGCGCTTGTATGACGTCACATGGCGGCAGCGGGAAGACAAGAATAGAGCCTAACACGGTGTGTCACTTACTCGTGTTGCGAAGTGGGTTTATCGCCGGAAAGGGGGGGGGGTGGGCGGTATAGTCCCCCATGGAGTCTCCGCATAATGGCTGCAAATTGCCACGGCATAAATCCCCGGGGGAGACGGGCCGGGGACGCCTGATAGTAAATTTCCACTTCCGGCAACAGATCATCCTTCTTCATCCCCTCCTCTCTTGTTGGTGGTAGGGTGGGGGTTCAGGGGACGCGAGAAGACATTGCCGTTGCAGACACAGGAAACTTCACCATAACGTCTCAGCAGCAGACAGGTACCAGATTACGAACACCTAATATCCCGATGTGGTCGACCTGGATTTCTTGCATTTTGGAATCGTGCCGGACGATGCTGTTAGTCAACAAGTATTCTCGAAGATCTCTAGTCTTCCTGAGTGCATTCGTTCCAGCGCTACTTCATCCTTTCCTTATATCAGTCCTTACCAACACTGAAAAACTCTTCGCCAAGTGATAACCTAAATATCTTCACTTTAAGAGATATTTTCATCGCAATATTTCGATGGAATATTAACTTACTGCGACAACGACCTACTCTAGCAGATTGCTAAGAGAAGTCGTAGCCAGTATTGAATTTCCACCTTTGACACGTTGGAACAGCTTAGCGATAAGAGCCAGTACCCCACACTTTACGGGTAGAATATCGCCTCTATTCGCAGCTCGCCAAACTGGCGTGCAAGGTTTCCGTTGTAGTCTTTTTTCTACGGACTTTAAGCGATGAACGCAACATTTTATTTTTCAATAGTATGAAGTATAGACTAACGAATGCCTCTTGCTTTGCACTTTACGAATTCAGGTAATATTTTCGGAGTTACAGCAGTCTAAAACAACCAGTTTTTAGCCGTTTTGAAAGGCGCAAAATCATGTTTCTAACAAGCGTGCCGAATTTTTTAATATCAAGAAGCATAGTTTGAAGTGTGTGTTCTTTCGTAGATAAACAAAATATGAATAAGTTGAGTGATTTCTCGTAAAAAAACGAATACGCGTTATACGCTGCAACACCGTCCATGCGCCAGTCGAGGACTCCTCTTAATACCGTTATTTCACACAGTCATGCACGTGAGATAATTGGTTAACTGGTCAAAAATGATAAGATTCTAATCAGGCCACTAGACACAACTATAACTCACGTTCACTAGGATTAAGATCACTAATGGTTTTTCCATAATGTGACCGAATACCACAAAGACTACATAAATATCTTACGTGTTAGCGTCTATTTGAAAGTTAATCTTCTAAGTACACCCTCATAACAGCATAAGTGCATGGAAATCCGAGTCGTGGTTAAATTAAACATATTGCTTGTTAGCGTTGTAACTTTGGTTTTCTGATTTAAGGTCGCATGTCCCGACAACACAATTGATAGCTTCAGTTACTTTCATGATACATTTGTGAGAATTCTAACAGTTCACTCACGTTTTCAGAATTCCTGCCAAGGCATACGTGTTTTATGTAATGTAAGCCTCTATTTTTCAAGCTGAAAATATTGATTCTACCTACTTTATATATACCCACAAGCTTTTACTATTTATGAAAACTAATTTATATGGTTTACAAGAAAATTTTGATGTTCTGTTCATTTATATGGTGCTAGAAATATAACTTATTTATATGCTGAAAGACACAATTTAAGTGTTACACAAAAAAGTTGTACCAATTTAGAAATTAAACTTTATAATATGTTACCTAAAAATGTTAACACTTCAGTCTGTTAAATTTAAGAATGCGTTAAAATAATTCTTATGTAGTAGGTGTTAATTTCGTGTTGTTGAATTTTATGCTCTGAACTTTTGTAATATGTGACAATTTTTTTAACTTTTGTATTGACGTATTGTTGTACAATTAATACTGTTTTATTGACAAAAAAAGAATCAATCAATCAATCAGCATGGGATATAAAGAAAGTACACACTTAATGTCTAGAAGTATTTATATTACTGATTCAACCTATCACTATCAGTAGGTGCCTAGTGTGAAACCATGCTTTATTTAAATAAAAAAAATAATTTTTGTCAAGACTTTTTATTGTTGCCTTACAGTCTTCATGAAAAAATTTTTTTTAATTTGGTACAAATTACTTTAAGATATTATTAATATCGAGGTCTTTGGTAACCATAAAAAAGGCCAGATTTATTTTAATAATTTTTGTAGTTGCCATAAACCTCCCTTCTTGGAACAAAAATTACAATAAATAATTTGAAGAAATTTAAAATACACACTATGTAACTTGAAATGTTTTGATAATCAAAGATTCACTGTATAAAATCTTTAAAAATAAAATACCTAGCATGCACAAATATCCCTAATAGCAAAGGACATAGGCGAACACGTAAATTGTTTATAATTTACCGTGCAAAAAGTACCAATAAGGATTTGGTTTTCTTCAAGTGTTTATAAATATAAATTGAAATATCCAGATGTAGGTTAATGGATTTATTTTCATGGTATCTTAGGTTACTCAACGCAAAACTCACCCAACGGATCAGTTATAGGCTACCATGCCACCCAATAAAAAATATTCAAGTTTTTTGAAGTTATATTTTAGGAAATTATAGTATACTATAAAATTTAGAACTTGTACTAGTTGTATCTCCTCAAAGAAAAAAAAGTTTAAAAATTTAGAAAATAACCGATGAAATATTCGGAATACCAAAACCACAAATCAAGACTACACTGCTAAATCCACAATTTAATTACTATTTCAAAAATACACAATTTAATTTAATATATCTTGGAATTCCTAGAAATCAGCCACAGTTAAGTAAAAATTATAAACGATACTTTGTATATAAAATAAATATTAAGGGATCGAAAGGAGCCCTTGAAAATCAAAGCTATATACTATCTGAAAATATTGGGAAATAAGATACAATAAATGAAAATACTTTAAACAATATTTTCTTAAAGTTATATTCAACCTACATCATTATTTATTAATATTTTACAAGCTAATGACACTAACATGGAAGACACTGTGTACTACTATAATATAATAAACTACTTCACTCATAGTGGAACTGACCACACTCTGTGACAGTACGACATATTTTCAATTCGATGATGATTTTTACAAACAAACTGAAGGCTTGGCAATTGGATCCTCCCTTTCACATTTCATGGCCAATATTTTCATGGAGAATTTCGAGAAAAAGGCAATGAGAAAAACCGACTCTCTGTCTAAAGTCTGGCTTCGTTATGTATACAAGACTTTTCTGATCTGGCAACGCGGAACTGACATACTGGATGATTTTGCACATTTTCTCAATTCACTCAGGCCATCGATTCAGTTAACGTATTGTACGAGATAGAAACAGATGAGAACCTTCTATTCCCATATCCATTAGTATCGAAGAAAGATCACAGAATATCAACAAAAATATACAGAAAATCTACACACACAGGCAAATACCTCCACTTTAACTCCAACCCTTCGACAAGCACTAAAACTGGAATACTCCACACTTTAGGTATCAGAGCAGAAAGTATTTGCTGCCGCACAGAGTCGCTAGCTTCTGAACACCACCATCTGGAAAAAGAGCTTCTCGTAAATGGCTACCCAAGTACCATGAACCACATGAAAAAACCCACACAATTAGTTAATCCACACAACACAATTGAAAACTTGCAGGAACTCTAATGATCCCATATGTTTGGGGCCAGAATATTTGGTTGCAATAGACCCTACCAAATAATTTTGCAGTGTTCACAAAACATTTTGTTCGTAAGTTTATTAGCAACAAACACCGTAATAAACACTTTAAAATATTTGATATTCACTACAAAAATGCTTGGTAGGGACTAAATTAACAACAATTTTGTAGCCACTAAAAAACCGTATTTTCTGTGCTTGGTACCCAGCTCGTACAAAGCTTATTAATTAATTTCTTTGCTACCTTGGTGTTGCTTAACATTTCGTCCATATATATATATATATATATATATATATATATATATATATATATATATATATATATATATATATTCATTTAACACTAAACCAGTCGCTAAAATAGCCACGAACAAGAAAATGAGTGTTCGCAGCCTACATTAAGTGTATGTCCGAGTGTTTGAAGCAATTTCGAAAAACAGTAGCTAGCCGAAATCGATCTCAAGTCAGATTTGTTGCAATTGTGTGTCCGTATGTAAGTCATGAAATTGTAAATTATTGCTCTCTATTCGAGGCCCATCAGATTGACATTGCAGAACTCTTATAATGTTAAAAATTACCAGTAATGTTCCTGTGCAGCTGTATCATTTAATAGCCAACGACAGAGAAGATAGCCTCGCTAGTGAGTTACATCTTATGGTAAAACATAGTTGATGAGCGAAAACTGCACATTGCAATTTTGTATGAAATTTTATCCCTGCAGTACAACTAAAAAAACAACCAGAATGTTAATTATCAGCAAATTACTAATCGGACACACAGTAAAATGTAAGAAAACATTTGAAGCCAGCTGTAAAATTTATCACTAAACGAAAATTGTCGTGCCACCAACGAATATCTTTTATTTTGTAATTAATCTGTATGCCAGGTTGATAATCGCTTGAAAGTCATTTTAAACATTACCGAAATTAAATGCTTTATATAAGCTATGTTCTCAATCGCCTCTCTAATGTTGACTATTCGAGCGCAGCTTGTTCAAATAATATTTCAGGATATTTTGTCTGTGTGTATATATATATATACAAATTTACGATTTTTTTGTGTAATATTCGTATAAGAGTGTTTACGACGTTCGAGTACATACTGCAGTAGTTGTTTTGTTTAAGCTTGTAACTAAGAGCCCTGTGCTGTTTGTGCGTATGTGTAAACAGCGAAGAGCCATTAATCTTCTGGAGCTCAAGACCAGAGTGTGGTGCTGGTTACATTTCGATAGTTGAATGCTAAGGCGTGACCAGCAGACTGCGGCGACCGATAATTACACCCTCGCACTACGTACGGCAGGGGTGATAGATGGGCTCGGTGCAGGGCAGATGGATGTGGGGCGTGAAGTGAAATGGCGGCGGGATAAATGGAGGGTGGAAGGAAGGAATGGAGGAAGAGGTAGGGGAAAGAGTTGCGGAGGGGGAAGCCGAGCTGTGAGAACTACCTTGCTCCCCCTACTAACCTCTTCGCCTACAAGGGCGCTAAGGGACCTCCAGGTGAAGAGCGTCTTCATCGCGTTAACTTTCCCGCTCCTCGCAAATACTCGGGAGCATTCGTTTATTCTCGGTGGTGCTCGATCTCCAGAGGTGCTTACGAAAATTCACGAAGATAGAGTAGGCAAGCCAAAATTTCAAGTTTTAGGTGTTTTTAAATTTTACACCAGGCAAGTTTACCCGTGTTCGAAATTTCAACTGATGTCCTCTCGTACAACTACTATAACCAATATTATTTTTCGTTATAAATAAAATAACTTGCAAATGATGCACTACAGATGTAGCATTTAGCAAAATATTAACGAAGTAGAAAATGCGTAGGCTTTTTTGGATTCCCATCATCTTACAACCTCGAATACCATTACAAGTTTTGATCAAATACTAGTAATCAACAAAACCTGGTAACGTTGCTGAGATAACCTATCATACTAAGGCGAGTGGAAGTTCATAATCACATTAGGAGACGAGCGTCTGGGTCACGTTAACTTATCCGCTCCTCGGAAATAGTCGGGAGAATTCGTTTATCATCGGCGCTGCAGCATCTCCAGGAAACGAGTGTCTGAATAAAGTTACTTCTACTACAGGCTAGAAAAAAGTGTTTTCTTTTGGGAGAGTTTGGCACAAGGAAACATTCTTCCGCTCATTTCAATTATATCGCTAACGGGTATAATAAAATACTAAACCGTAGTAAAATTTAATTTATCATGGCTTGAGAAAGAGAGAAGTTATTTAATTTAGTTTCCAAGATAAAACAAACAAATTTCACCGTTCAAATTATCAACTTCATGTAACTTAAAATTCACAGAAGCTCTCCGGTTGGTCAGCTTTCATCTCTTACTGATACCAGCGCTTAAGTGGCAGAAAGTGTGACAGTTTCAAACTTTTAACATATATTTTTCAAACCTGTAAGTTAGTAGATTTAACCTTAGTCTTGGTAACATTAACTTTCCCGCTCCTCGGAAATACTCGGTAGTGTTCGATGCATTTTTTAAATTTTGTATCGTTTGCTAGAAAAAAATTATTTTGCTTAATTTTTGCATATTTTGACAATAAAATATGTAATATTTCAGGGGCAAAATTATAAAAATCCGTTCGGTGTATTGCAACAGAAAAATTCAGATACAAGCGATGATATATGTGTCAAAACAGTAAGAATGAATTATTGACATATATTTTAATTTGTGTTAGCAAAAATATTTCCTAAACCACTGTAAAACTAAAGATCGAGGCCTTAACGCGATCCTAGGCATGCTTCAATCGAACCGTCCATCCAGCCAACATTCGTCTAACCCTACCTCCTCCCAACAACCCTTCTTATCCTCGACCAACTATGTCTTCGCCTGTCGCGAAAACTTTCCCAGGTTTTGGCGGGTGACGATTAATCTCGCAGCGTTGCGGCGGGAACCACTTCCGTCTCCGCCGATAGCGCATTTCACCGCGCGACCATTTGTCTGCCGAGATTGAGGGCTCGCATCGGATCGTCGAGTTCCACTGCGGTGACGTCCCATGAATTTCCCTCCAATCTATCCGGCACGTGACAGTTTTATCAGGCGGGAGTTTACGAAAACCAGAAAGACGTGTCTTTTGTCATTTTGGAAGTGAACTCGTAAATCACACATAACTAGAGCTACGAATTTGTGTGGTAAAAAAGATTTTTGCAATATTTGGTTTCAGTGCCTTTATGTGAGCATTTATAGCTCCGCTTCATGGTTAATGATTTTTCATGTTCTACTGGCCATTGATAGACGTGTGTTGTTACAGTAGGTTTAGTCTGACTGGTACAGTCAAATGACAGACGTGTATGACAAGAAACGTTGCTACGAATAATCATTAAAGATGATGGTATATCGCGAAAATGTTTCGTGTCAACATAGCCTTGAAAACGCTGTAGTATCTTGCAATATATATTATTAGGTGATACACTTATGATACAACGTAACTGTTTGCTGACCAATAACAGACATCAAATATTACAATATCGGTATTCTTATTGGCTCAGTAAAATAGGGCAACAGCTCCAAGTACAAGCGAAAACCAGTAATCTTCTGGTAAGCTGAACTTGCGTTGAAACCTATCAAACAGTCAAGTTTTCCCGCGCTAAACCATCATCTCTAATAATCATTTAAAAGCGCAACGATTTTGTCGCGAAAAGATTTTACCCCAGTTTGTTTCAGTGTCTCATGTGTACATCTGCAGCTTTGCTTCATGGTTATTAGCAATGTGTCTTCGTTCAGACACGTTTTATCATTTGACTCCACCTATCAGAATAAGAATATTGTGACTCCGTACGTCTGTAATTGACAAAGGCAAGTGAGAGTAAAATCTTTGAATCACAGACGATGCAGCAGAGCTGCAGATGTGCACATAACATACTGAAACCAAATTTTGCAAAAAAAAAAAAACTTTCCGCCATAAAATTGTGGTTCTAACAATTAAGCATAACCGGTGATTTGGCCGTAAGTTACTGAAGCAAAATAGATTAAATAAATTTACGCAGAAAAGTTGTGGCTGTACATATACAACAGTTACACGACGATATTCGTTTCGCAAGGAAACGGCGAACACAACGAAAGAACATATTTCCTGCTTTTCATAAAATGATTTATTTACTGTATAATTTCTTTGCCTGTTTAAACATATGTGAAAGAACATATGCTCCAGATTGTCCATGGAACTGCAATAAATCGAATCCCATAACGCTGGAGTTTTACTGAAATCACTAAGCCGAAATTAATTCATGAGGGGATATACAATTTTTATTAAAGGTGTAAATATTGACTAAATACGACAATATAGCAAATTGCTATTTTTTATTGAAACTAACGGTTGCAGCTTGTTTCTGTTTCATGGAAGATTTACAGAGCCAGTGATTTTTGGTGAGAAGAATTTCGCACGTTCTTATTTAATTGCCTTACGAGCACATCTGCAGCTCTGCTTTATTGCTATTGGCAGAGTCTTTGATCAAAAGTATAGGTCACTAGTCTGTGCCAATAAGAATATAGTTACGGATGCTCTACACGTCTGTAATTTACGGTCAGAAAATCAAGACGCAGAAAGTTAATAACATCCAATAATTGACAGTGGAGCATAGTTACGCCTGTGCAGACAAAGTGATGAAGCAAGTTTTACGAAAGTCTTTTTCTTTTCCACCAAAAATCAATTGTTCTATCAGTATGATTTTTATTATTGATCGTTATGGTGAAGATTAACTTAACCGGTTTCTGCTAATGATATGTGTGATCCAGTTGCCGTCGCAGAAGAAATGTATATTCGTATTTGGTCTAGTTTTTTCATATTTACTTATCACTAGAGGCCTGAATAATTCAAATTTTCATTTGGGCACAAGCAAGATATCTAACAACTGTAAGTTTGTGTCACTTTCGCAATTGGCCTTTGACTTAGTTGACACCTCCTGAAGTATCTGAGCCAATAGTGGAAATGTAACTAAAGCGGACCTATAACACTTTAACAGCAATCAGCTAACGAGCATCTGCTCTACGATTCTATTCAGAATAATTCTTGCAGGCTAGCCGAAAGATCAGTGAACCAGCGAAATTTTCCAGTCTCTACTTATCGATAGAGCCACAATTTTATGGCGAAAATATTTCTGCAACATTTGGTTTCAATGCATCATGTGTAGAGACATGCAAAATTCGCGTTATTTTCTGACAGCTGACTAGACTCCAAGTGACTATAGGCTAGTTCAAAATCTCCCGCTGGTCGATATTGTCGTGACTTGCCACGGAGAATGCTTACACGGTAGAGAGGCCAATCTCTGTGAAGACGTAACACACGTAAATGACAACACATAAAATTTCGTGGCCAATTGAATCGCAAATTATGCTCTGTTATGTATATGAAAGTGCAGTTTAGTCTACTACCAAATGATAACGCGAATTTTGCATGTCTCAAATCATGTGTATATCTGCAGCTCTGCTACATCGTCTGTGATTCGATGATTTTACTCTCATTTGCCTTGGCAAATGACAGACGTACAGAGTCACAGTTATCTTACTCTGGTCGGTGCAGTCAAATGGAAGAAGTGTCTGAACAAAGACACGCTGCCAATAACCTTGAAACAGAACTGCCGATGTGCACGTGAGTCACTGAAAAAAGTGGGGCAAAAATCTTTTGGCGACAAAATCGTGGCCCTACTTATTGATTTCAGTTGGAAAGGAGGTTTGTTATGGAAAATAACGATACGCCCACTTTCGTCAGTTAAAGCTGTTCGACAGCGAGAAGTTAATTATAACCCGTGTGTATAGACGCATATGCACTCACACACAATAAAACAATGCTTATTTTGTACACGTGAACGCTGGTGACATTTTCTACAATATAAAATACATATATCTAAAGATTTTTTTATTGCTAGTTGACAAGTAAAAGTTGAGATTTTTCTCAGGCCTGTAATAATGTGACAACACTATTTCCCTCTGAAACCGTGTATACCATACAGGCCTATACATATACAGTGATATATTGAAATATTTTAGATAATTTTTATACCTAAAGCAATTATGGAAAAGCAAAATTATTTTCATGTTCAAATTTTTTTAAAGTGTAAGAACTAGCTCTATGAGCGATATTATAAAATTACACAATTTAATATGTACAATAAATTAGATTGCTAGAACTATTTTACTACGAGGAAAAAATATATAACAATACTATTTAGACGTGTACACGTTATTGTGTTGCAACCTCGACATAAATAATTCTTTTATTGATAAAAATTTACCAGAACTAATGTCTAATTGTTGAAATGTAAAGGGTGCAAATCATACAATAATACTCTTTTAGGCTTTTGACAAGCCGAAAAGTGCTATAATATGCCTATTACCATATTTAATTTGTAAAGGGCGAGAATGCGCACGAATACAGTAACGTAAAGCACAAAAAGTGGGAAAGTGACTAATAATTTCCCTATAAATCCGATCAAAACGTAATAAATGAATGAAAAGTAATACTGTAGACGTATTAAAATACTGACTTTAAAAATATACAAGTTCCCTTTCAATCAGGGCCATTATACCAGGTTCTGTTAACTTAAAAATGTTAGTATGATTTACAGATTATTCTATACTTAGAGCCCACGATTTTTGGTGAAAAGGATTCTGTAACGGTTTGTTTCAATGCCTGCAGCTTTGCTTCATGGTTATTGGCAGAATGTATTATTGCACAGGCGTAGTTCATTTGACTGAGCCAACAGGAACAAGGTTACTGCGGCACCACACGTCTGTGATTTGCGGATAGAACCCACGACGCTGAGAGTTCAAAAACAGCCAATCACTAACCATGATGTAGAACTGCAGATGTGCACGTACACTGAAACAAATTGTTGCAGAATTATTTTCACCAAAAATCGTGGGCTCTATTTATAGTAAACTAGTAGAATATTTTCAATTATTAGTAGTGAAATACTTTTAACATAATTTCGTTTATAATTACAGCAATGTATTTATTTATCCCTGTTTAAAATAGGTACACATTTTTGTATTCATAAATGTCTAAATATACTATTTATACACTCTGAGGTACCGTGTTAAACGAATGTTATGGTGTGCTTGTTTTGTATTAAAAATTCATCGGGATTTAGGTGTACAAGAAATGATTTATTAAAACTTCAAAATCATATTATACAATGGAGAAGTATAGGCTGTTTTTAATTTTTACATAATTTTGTTTAGGAATGGGTGCACAATACGTTAAAATGACACGGTATATTTAAAAATAAGCTGGGAATATAAATGTACTTAAATTTAAAATAGAGTATCAGTTCACTGTGAATGATGTTATTTTTTAATCCGCTGCAAAGATTTGCGGGAAAATTGGTTTATCAGCAACGCATTTGTTATCATATAACTGGAGCTTGGAGCGTACATTATAAAACCTTCGAAAGAGTGCGGATAAAAAACGTTGCATGAACAACATGTAGGGCTGTACGTTCTCGCAATTTTTTAATAACGTTCAAAAACTTTAAAAATATATATTAATTTTGTTACAGATGCTGTGCGAAACCACAAAAACTTTATATTCCGGTGTTTTGTTTTCGAATATCCCAGCGTGTTTCAACCTCTGCTTTGTCCTATTGGTTTGTGGGGTTTGGTAAGCGCCAGCTTCCGTTCTGCTGAATAGTTGATAAATCCAATAAATATTCAATTGCTACGCTCGCTACCGCATCATCTGCGGTGACCAGTATTTGTCCGTGATCCATTTATAGTAAGAAATATATAGGAACATGTATCATCTGAAATTTTTTTCTAGTAGGCTCTATCATAAACTCTGAGCGGGCTTGTTTGACAATTGCTACTGGACGAACACTTTGTGACTCGCCTCAGAGAAAATTGTTAACCTCTGATTTTCGCGGAAAGTTTTTTTTGTTTTGCCCAGCTTGTCTCAATATTTTACATGCACTTCTGCATCAATGCTTTATGGTTATTGACAGTGCGTCTACGTGTAAAGATGTAAATTATTTGATTGTGATGAACAATAAGGTTACTGCGATAGCACAAGTTTGTGATTTGCGGCTAAAACCTCCAAGACTCGTAAGTGGTTGTGTATTAAGTTGAGTTTTATTACCTGATCCTTATTAAATTGTTATATCTCTTTGAATAAGATTTAGAGATTTTTTGTTTGTTTAATTGAGTTTAAAGCACCAAATCTCGAGAGACACTGTAAAATCTCCGGAACATATTACTGTTTGCTGGATTTCAACACATGTTTAGCTTACCAGAAGATTACTAGCTTTAACAAGGGACTGGAAAATTTCGCGAATTCAATGAACTGCAGGCTAAAGCCCATTGTTCTATGCACATTCAATCCACGATTATTTGTCCACAAGCTGCTACTCAGTGGAACAGCAGACAATCAACGAATAGACGGGGCTTGAGTATGCATAGTACAATAGACCTACAGGTCATTGAATTCGCGAAATTTTCCTGTCCCTAGTTTTAACTTATACGCGGAACTGTTGCCCTATTTGACTGAGCCGATAATAATCTCGCTTTTATAATATTTGATGCCTGTTATCAGAGACCTGAAAATTTCGTGTTTTCTTTCAGGCACAAGCTGGAGTTACAACAACTCTATGTTCGTATTTCTTTCACAATTGGCCGTTGACTTATTTAACACCGCCTTGTAATCGATGAGCCAATAATAACAATGGAACTAAATGCGGGTCCATTTGACTGTGTGAGCGAGCAGCTAATAAACAACTGCTGTTTCTTTGAATACACATATATTCTTGGAGGCTAGCCTACATGTCAGTGAACCTTCAAATTTTTCTGGTCTCTACGTGTTATGGATCTGCAGACAACTACGTTGTGTCAGAAGTATTTTACCGAATCATAAATGTTGCAGGAAACTACAACGTTTTCAAGCGTATGTTGACACAAAAAATTTTCGAGATATACCATCATCTCTATAGCTATAGTTTATTTGAAGCAATGTTTGTCTTTTAACAGCAGTTATAATTGTACAGTTATAACAATGAACATTGTGACTCGAACTAAAACTCTACACACGTGTCCCGACTGACGTATAGTTCATAGTATCTTGAAATTCAGGAGTCTGTACTATTAACTAATAATTAGAGATGCTGGCGTATCTAAAAAACGGTTTGTGCTAAAATACCCTTGAAAATGCTGTAGTTTATTACAATTCATATGATTGGTGATGTATAGCTGACAACGTAGTTGTCTTCAGACCAATAACAGGCATCAAATAATACAATATCGGGATTCTCATTAGCTCGGTCAAATAGGGTAACAGCTCCAAGTACAAGGTAAAGCCAGTACACATCTGTTAAGCTGAACGTGTGTTGAAATCCAGCAAACAGTCTAGTTTTCCTGCGATAAACCACTATCTATACTAATAATTAGGGACCCCTTTTTTTTCGCGAAAAGAATTTTGCCCCACTTTGTACGGTGACTTACGTGCACACCTGCAGTTCTGTTTCGTGGTCAGTGATTGAATATTTTAACTGTCACGAGCCTTGGAATTCTACCGGCAAATCACGGACGTGTGGTATTGCAGGAACGTTATTGTAATTGGCTCAGTCAAATGAGATACGGCTCTTCACATACACACGCTGCCGAAAACCATGAAGCAGAATTACAGATGTACATGTAGGCACTGAATCAAACTGAAAAACACGGGTCCCTACTAATAGTACATGTCAGTGTGTAATGCAGTAACGCAGGCATAGGTAGTTCGGAATAAAGTGAGCACTTATAAAAGGTCTGCTTAAGTATTAGTTTCAACCAATTCGTATCTTTCCGCTCGTAACTGCTACTGACGGGAAATATCTAACCTCTCTGTACACGTCACTTGATGTTTGCGCGTGGTAGATAAGTTGTGCCGTCGACAGGAGCCTATATAGTTTGATAAGAAAAACTTTATTGATTATATGATATAAAATTATGTCGATTTTGGTTGAGTTTGCTGCAGTATTGTTGTATTTAAATAGGAAAATACATGGAACAATATTGTGTAATTTCGCCGCCAACCATTAAAGTAGAGCGACAATTATATGTTATGTAGAATTATGTGCAACAGCTAATAATGTTTTTCAAATGTACAACTTTTAGGGCTCACTTTATCTTGAACGACCTATGAACGACACTGTAACCACAAGTCAACGACCCTAACATATAGCTACAACGAAGATGACTTCGCGAGCTGTGCCACCTGCCGGCTAGACTCAACTATTTTATATAATTTTTCGAACATTGCAGCATTTCCAATGTCACTACAGAGCTAGCAGGATAAAATTAGGTCTCCGTTTATTTGCATATTTACATATTTGTTACTGAGCGAAATTGCTCTAGGCTAGCACAATTGGAATCGTTTTGCCAAGAAGAACACTCGAAAAATATCTTTCTTTTATAGGTGATGTAAAATTTTTATTTCGGTTTAATCTATACACTTTGTTACTACTTGCAACGATATGATTGTAAATAAATACTGACGGAAAGTTATAAACTGGTTGGAAAGAAAAGAGTAATCGAAACTTAATGAGTGCTTACCTTACTAAGAATAACTCGTGCTGAAATAATTTTCCAATTGTTACTTCAATTCAAACATGGAAAATCATATTTAAGCGATAGTGACAGCAATTTTAAATCACCTATTTTAATGTCATCTGCAGATGCATGAAGCGTAGTAGGGATATATCTAATTTGTGTTTTGCTTTCCTCGTTATCAAGGATACAAGTTAGTTACACTTCATGACAAGAGCCACTAATTTTTTGTGAAAATAATTCTGTACCAACTTGTTTCATTAGCTTACATGAACACCTACAGTTCTGCTTCGTGGATATTGGCATCAAGACTTCGTCAATAGGCGTTGCTCATTTGGTTGTGCCAATAAAAGCAAAGTTGCCGGTAGAACACCATCACTCTGAGAGTTATAACATTCATTGTTTTACCACGAAGTAGAGTCACAGACGTACACATAAGAAGGCCTAGGAATATTTCGCGAGTTCAACGACCAACATGCTAGAATCCATTATCCTGTGTATACCGAAGCCCTACTATTTGTCCATTACCTGCTACTCATCCAGACAGCAGACAATGCACGAATAGACGGGGCTTGAGTATGCATAAGACATTGGATTCTAGCATGAAGGTAATTGAAGTCGCGAATTTTTCCTAGCCCTACATATAAGACATTGGAAACGTCTGCAAAAAATTCTTTTTCACCAAAACTGTGTGGCTTTACCATTATTTTCAATTCAGTGCTCTTTTCGCTTTATTCGTTTATTTGACAGAAATTTTCAGTGGCCAACATTTCTTAGTGAAGCCAGTGTAACTATGATATCTACTTCGAAGAGTAAAAGTGTTTAAAACAAGTGAACAAAAACAAACTGCCTGAGTGTACGGGATCCTGCTATATTGTTTTGTATAAAAAATGACAGTCTTCCGGGTCGTGTGCATTAGAAACAAACATCGAAATAAATAAATTAAAATATTTATTTTAAAGTTTATATATAAACTATCATACAAGTGAACACGGATGTTTCTACATCCATCCAACAAAAAAAATCCTTAACCGATGGAATAAAACAATACCCGTGTTTTTTAATTAAAAAAATGAAGATTTAAAAAAAATAGTTTAATACGAATAAATAGCAGCTAAATGGTACAACCACGAAAGTATCAACTATACGTTATTGCACTTTCTTGTACTATTTTTCTATAAGTTGAGATGGTGAAAAATCGCGAGAATGTTTTCTGCCAGCGTATTTCTGCAAATCAATGTAGCGTCCTGCGTCATGTATTGTTGGCCGATGGTTATGTAGCACAGTCTAGTTGTCTACAGACGAGTCACAGACGTCCAGTCGTAGCGCACAAGAATATTACCATTGGTCAAGTCAAATTGTGACTCGCCTGTAGCGAAATAAAAAGCATCAGAAATGAATACTTTACATTGAAGCCTAGCAAACAGTCAACTTTTCCCGCGATAAATCACCTTCTCTATCTACGAGTAAAAATATAAACGCATTTCTCTGTGTTCCTATTTATTATTTCAAGGACCAGTTTAATATTAATGGGTGTAAAATGTCTGGCTTCTTGTGGGGTACACAGTAGTATACTTTTAAAAGTGAATTTGTACAAACTTTTTTTAGTAGAATAAAATTGGGAACATACAAACATCCCTTGCTCGTTTGACAAATTTATTTCGGACTGCTTTTGTAGTTCTAAGTTGTTTAATTGATACAGTTCACTGCACGTGAGGCCCTTTGAGTAGAAATTTAAATAAATTTAATCTGATAAATTAGTCGGAAAAATATTTTTGCTTCATTTTATTTCAGCTCTGGTTCATAATCAATGTTTCGAAGTTTACTCTCTTTTGTTATGGGGTTCTACTATCAAATCACACACACACACACACATTATATATATATATATATGTATATATATATATATATGATGTCACAATACTCCTATTCTTATAGGCGCAGTCAAATGAGAAACGTGTCTGTACCACGGTCGTAGAAGAACAGGTCTGGACACTCGCCTGAAAACTTGACCCCCTTGTTGTTTGGCTGTAGTTCACCAAGTTACCGAGAATATTGTGTTTTATTGGCGCTGATGGTTAGGGCGGTCGGACTAAACTCCGCGCACTTCCTTTCCACTAAGTAAACAATTTATCAAAGCGTATTTTTTAAATCAATTTATGAAATACTTTCTTCGCTCACAAATTTAAGAAAAGGCTCCAGCAATCTTTATTTACTTTATAAATTTAACAATGGAAATAATGTGAGCGGAGTTTGAGTACAACATTCTCGGTAACTTGACGAACTGCAGCCAAACAACAAGGGGGTCAAGAAAAATACATTGGTAGATAGGCGAGTGTCCAGACCTGTTCTTCTACGATCGTGGTCTGAACAAGGTCACACTGCCAATAACAGTGAAGCACAGCTGCCAATACGCATGTATGTCATTGCAGCAAAATTGCGCAAAAATCCTTCAGCGACAAACCCGCATCACTACAATATCACACTAGTCTTACGGACCAACATACTTTACACATATATTTACCCTCTTGCTCCTTTATAAGATATGCGTGAAGCATTATAGACGAGGCTGTAACCTCTGCAAACGAATCACAACAATTCGTTTTGAGGTTTTGGCATTTATTTCTTGAAAAAAAAAAAAAAAAAACTGACGACTAGATTTATTCTTGGACGACAGATAGTAACGAAAACAAACGTTAATAAATTCACATCACTTTTAAAGGTAAAATCATGCTAATTTATTCCAATAAATTTATTACTACCGTTCCTGATAAACAGTACATTCATATCACAAGGGGAACAAATCGAAAATTGCGAATTAAATTAACATCGTCTGCAAAAAAATTATAAATATAATTTTTGTTACGAATGTAGTTGAACTTTTAGAATTTACTTTTCATACATTTTTTCGATCAATTTTCTTCATGACATACAGTTCATACATAATTACATGATAAAATGAAAATTTTTACTGTTTTCGAAACCCCCCGCGTTTTAAAATATCTGACTTAACTTCTCAAATAAAATTATACTCACACTATAAAAAATATATGTACCGAGATTAATAGTGAAATATTTTATATTACTCGTATTAACATTTTTCTTGTTCTTAAGAAACGTGAAAAAGAACAAAAATATATCGATTATTTAAAGTTTCTTGAGCAGTGTTATATATTTTGCCAGGTACCGCTTTCCGTCTGCATTCGGTTTGATTTGTCTGTAAGTTCGTAATTAAAAAACGTAACATTAAAACTTTTATGTTGTTATGTTAAACTTATAGCAAACAATATAATAATAAGTAGACAATAACATACCAAGTAATTTCTATTAGTGGAAGAGCATTCACTAATAAAACAAAGTAAATAGAATTTCGCTGCCGAACACTTGTACAAGGCAAGAACAAAAGTTGAAGATGCCCCAGGTGCGCATCACCGTATTTTTCTATTTGTTTATTTTTTATTTTACATTTTAACCTACCTGAAAAAGAAACCAAAGATTCACGCAACGAATTTTCGCAGACAGTTTGAGTCTCGTGCGAATGAGATTACAGAAATCCTCTTTTCGGTATTCCTTCGGGAAACCCTAGTAAGAGAGCAAACATTCGTACATTTTTTTTTTTTTTTTTACCTTTCTTGTGCTTCTTCGGGGTTAAGTGCATTTCGTTCTTCGCCGGTGTTTGCACCGTGCTAGCTTTGAACTTACGTTTTCGAACTGGATGTAAAGAAGGCTTCTTTTTACGAAATGTTAACACATTTGCTTAACATTGGCTGTGTGGCTTTGCCTTCATAGTGTTCACTATTCAGAACTGAAATTGCGCGTAAACCAATCCAGTTAAAAGTTTTTAAATTTGCGTTAATTATAATTAAACATTTTATTTTCCAGATATTTATTTCACAAACTCTTAGACAAACATCTATCTTTAATGTAGTTAATGTTTCTGAATAATTGTACTTACCATTAGAGCAATATAGCTATAGTCATTAATAAATTTACTTTTTTTACCTTGTACTGTGAAGTTTACAAACGAGCATACGAGTACGTACCCCTCGCAATCATAATATATAAAATTAAGTGTACTCACTTGACACACTCACTCACTCACTCACTCACACACTCATCAACGCACAGCCCAAACTGCTGGACCTAGAACCATGAAATTTTGAGGGAAGCTTCCCCTTGCCCCGTAGGCACCCACTAAGATTGGATTGTTTTCGAACTTCCATAATTAAGGTGGTGAAAAGGGGTTCAATGTGTTTTCAAAGAATCCCTGAGATCTCATTGACCGGGAAAGCTATCATAATTTTGTTTAACTTCAAAATATTGCACAAACAAATGAATATTTTTTAATGTTTCGATTTGGCGAAGTTCGAAAATTAATAGGTGGAAAAGCCGTAAAATGTATTTTTCATTAATCGGTGATTTCTCCTAAACCATTTCAGTTAGTGGGAGATTTTTTTCTTTAAAATGATGCTTAAAAAATATCTAAAAATGCTTTTTAGAATTTTTCGAAATTCGTCCTTGAGAGCTGTTAAAAAAATAAAATATGATTTCAAATAATCACCTCTACTGCTTATACCCGTTGAGATATCGAGATGACTTTTTAATAATAATGAAGCTTATGTAAATATCCACAAATCAAATTTAGGATTTTATGAAATTCGAAAATTAAGGATGTGAAAAGCAGTAAAATGTTACAGTCTCCCGAAAAAAGAGAATAATCATGGATAAATAATTCAACAGTTTTCTTTTTGCCCACCTACTCATAAATAAAACCTCTATGGACTGTAGCCTGTACATACGAAAGAATTATCATGGCATGCCTTTAACATTCACTCAGGTATTGTATAAAGTTTGTAGTGTGGGAGAGGTGGGGTTACGGGTTCGTATCCCGTGCAAGACTTTGCGATGGGAATTACTATAACATCATACGAGCTTATTGCGCGCGCTCTTTCCACTGAGCTAAGACAGTTAATTATAGTTCACTGTTATTGAGTACGCCAGCTGTTAAATGCCTTCATCATATATTTTATCCAGAGTTACTGTTTACATTACATAATTTCACGCGGGCAAAGCCGCAGCCTGCAGGCTAGTTTCTTATAGATTTCTTATAGATAAAACGTGTTATTCATAACTGCATCGTATGAAAGAAATTGATGTATTTATGATCCACTGACTTGTGTGAAAATATTATTGTAACATTTTGTTTCAATTCCTTATGTGCACATCTGCAGGGCTGCTTCATGGCCATTGATTGGGTGCTCTTAACTCTCAACGCTTTGGTATTCTACCAGCCAATCACAAACGTGCTATGTCTCAGTAAACAATTTTACAAGGCACCTTACCACATTTTGAAACGACATATGTGACTAAAGACTTTCATGTTACCTTTTTTGTTTAGCTTAACGAAAAAAAAAAAAATCCACTTGGTACTAGCTATAAACTATGGCACGTAGTTCAAAGTCCAGAAGAACATAATGTTTTTGATTTGAATTGTCGAGAGCATTTATCTTTCTATTACATATTTGAATGTGATATTTGTAGTAAGTATTACGTTCGTACGTATGTAAAAATGTCGTATTGGTAGATTAACGACTCACGTATGTTACCAGTCAGTTGCCAGCACTGTCATACTTTAACGTACGCGGAGTGATACAGAGTGGGCAGGAAGATAAAATAGAGCGGCACTTTCCAAACTGCTCAATTATCCGAGGTACAGTCATAAAAAACAGCTTTGCAGCTTGCGAGCTGCTAAATAATTTGTGTCCGTTCACGACAAACTGCTCTGAGCGGAGCGCCGCAGTAACATATAACAGCTAGTGAGCCTGGAAACTAAACATAACATAAATTTCCAAACGACGTCGTTCTGCTACACTTGTAGAGGCAAAAGTAATATTTTCGTATATTTAGCTTGTGGTTAAGAAATATTGTTTAGTAAAAAAGAAAAAAATTAAGAATTTAGTTTATGTGTGTTTCTAATTTTCTCTTTAGGGTCCATAGCGGCCGAGTGGTTAGACCACTTGACTCCCGCTAAGGCAATCCGGGTTCTATCCCTCGCGGGGTTGAACCGTACAGGAAAATAGGCGTGGATTGATCATATTATATATATGTGTGTGTTTAAAGAGTTCCTTTAACAATATTTCTGTCAGAACTTTGATTTTAATCAAACATGGTCTCAAATATGTACAACTAACTTCACTACACAAAATACTACTAAAGCACTAATATAAGAAAACAATATATATTTTTGCTAATAATGTATTCTATAACTACAATTTCTTTTCTACTTAGCTACTTGCGGTGGTTCACAAGCTGCTAGGTGTAATCTCACGTACGTTTTACTGCCAAGAATAGTTGTTTCTAATTGGTAGATCCACTTATTTTTTGTGGAAAGAATTTTGTACCAACTTGTAGCGTTGTCTTACGTGAACATCTGCAGCTGTGATTCAAGGTCATTGGTATCGTGTCTGTGGAGAGGCGTCACGTGTTTGATTGTGCCAATGACAGCAATGTTACTGTGACACCACACGCCTGTCATTTTCGGCTTGAACTGCAATACACTGAGTATTTAAAAACACATAATCACGGACCAGCAAGCATAGTTACAGGTGTCCATAAAATTAGGGACTGGAAAATTTCGCAAATTCAATTATCTGTAGGCTAGAATCAACAATCCTATGCCAACTCAAGCCCCGTCTATTGGTCCACCAGCTGCTACTCAGTGGAACAACAGACAATGAACTAATATACGGGGCTTGAGTATGCATAGTAGAATAGATTCTAGCCTACAGAAATTTTCCAGTCCCTGTATTGAGGCCAGTTCGAGTAAAATTATTTTCACTCAAAAAACAGTGGCTTTACTGATAATCACGTTGTATTTTATAAACATGGAAGAATATTTTGATGTGTGTGTTGTTGGTAGAGCTACTAATTTCAAGAGGAAATTACTTTGTATCAACTTGTTTCGTTCCTTATATACATACGTAACTATTCTTCGAGGTCTGTGATTGGATAATTTTAACTCTCAGCGGGTCTTGATCTTAACCGCAAACCACAGACGTGTAATGTCGCAATAACCTTGCTCTCATTGGCACATTCAGTGACGTCTCTGCACAGACAAGATGCCAATAACCAAGGACCCCTGATTTTCGCGAAAAGAATTGAAGACCTCGGGAGTAAATAATGATAACTATCATTCCTGTAGTTTTCAGCTTAGGTGTAGTAAAGAATGTCAAATCTGGACAAAGCATTACATAAATTTATAATTTATTGTGTGGTTTAAAATGAACGACCTACGTATTTTGTAAATAAGCATTTCTTTTCAATTTAAAAATATAATTTTTTCGTATCAGCTGTCTTACAATGTGGGTTATAATTATTTACTCCCGAGGTCTTCAATTTTGCCCCAGTTTCTTTCAGTGACTTAAGAGTGCGTAGTAGATAAATAAACGCCCAAAACATCAATTGATTTCTACGCTTTTTTCGAAGCCAATATGGATAAAATACTCAATGACAATCCAAGATTACGGTATATACCAACCTTATGAGTAAATATTTATCCAGAATAACTAATTCGTTACGCGTGATCTCTTGCACCGCAGTTAAAAGCACGAGGTTCCGGCGTCAGAGATTGTGCCTCAGAAGTTCGTAACACTGGAAACAATTTTGTTTAAAACGTTGGCTGAAACTATTGTCTAGGATTGCTATTGTTTAACTTTCGCAAATTGGCTTCAAGAAACCTACAGTTATAGATTAATGCTCTTAGCGTTGAATTATGTACCACGCCCTCTTATAAAGAGGCCGTGTCAGTGTTTCAGGCGCATGTATGCAACCCGCATTAACGCATATAAAACAAGGCTAATTTTACGTTCTCTATAACAATAATAGTATTACACATATCAACGTTATCTTCGCGCTTTATCAAAAAGACAATCGTTCTTAATAGAGCTGCGTTCTGCAAAATGGAGGCTAACAAACGGTTACATTAGCAACGTGATACTAAAAAAAAAAAAAAAAACGCAGAGGAAATAAGAATGACTCTGTCTCTTATAAAACGTGAAGGTAATGTTGATATATGTAATACTCTTATTGCTATAACTAGCCTTGATTTATATGGGGTTAACGCAGGTTGCACACATGTGCCTGCAACACCTGACACGTTCTCTTAA
Organism: Medauroidea extradentata; assembly: GCA_003012365.1. NCBI lineage: Eukaryota > Metazoa > Arthropoda > Insecta > Phasmatodea > Phasmatidae > Medauroidea > Medauroidea extradentata. Next base: position 72,838 of record PNEQ01052905.1, on the reverse strand, counting down.
GTGCACATCTGCAGTTCTACTTCATCGATATTGGCAGCGTGTCTTTGTGAAGTGATGTCTCTCATTTGACTTTGCCAATCACAATAACGTTGCTACAACTTCACAAGTCTGTGATTTGCCAGTAAAACCCCAAGACACGCCAGAGCTAAGACGTCCAATCAATGATTATGAAGAACAGCTGCAGATGTGCACGTGAGTCACTGAAACAAAGTGAGGCAAAATTCTTTTCGCGAAAAATAGAGGTCCCTAGTGATGAAAGAAGACTGTGAGAAAACGTTTCATAGAAAATCACTGTATCTTTATATTGGCAACACGTTTAAGAGTTCCACGTAAAATAAAAATGCGTGGTATACGTTTAAACACTTGTCTTGCACACGGCGAGAACTTTAGTTAGTAAACGGCGAGTATTGCCAGAGACTTTTCCCAGCTCGACAGTAAAGGTGGTTAATAGCCGTCAATAAGCTGTTCGTTTGGGAGCCGGTCAGCAGTTGGTCGTTAAGTGTCTTACGCAGAAGTCGTCGCGAAGTTCGTAATTGCCCATTCCGCAAATCTCCGAGCAGTTTGCAACTTCGCGAGTAGCAGAGAGGAGGAGTTTGTCATCGGTGTTGCTCCTTCTTCGAGCCACACTTCGGCTCAAGGCAGCTCGTTACTTCACAGTTGGTTACCGACTTCTCCGGTCGCCGGACATGACGTACTAGTTAACGGTTATAGTTAGAGATGATGATTTATCGCGGGAAACGTGACCGTTAGCTGAGTTTCAACGTACGTTCAGCTTATCAGAAGGTAACTGAGCTTCTCTTGTACATGGAGCTTCATATTGTAGAAAATTTATCCCTCTTATTGGTCCGTTGACTTCTATGATGTGTCACACTTATATCTCTCAACCATACGTGTTGGAAGAAACTGCAGCGTTTTCAAAGTTATTTTGGCATAACAAAATTTCTCCATTTAAATCATCTTTTTTTGAACGTTTCTCCATTAAGGTGTTTTGCACTTAGGTTTAGCAAGACTTATTTATATATTAAAAAAAATAAACATGAAGGAATACAGCTTAATTTGTAGATCCCTTGGGTTTTGGTGAAAATAATTAAAAACGAACTTTTTACATTGTTTTATGTGTACCTAGACAACTCTGTCGCTTTGTCTTTGTTCACAGGTGTAACTCATTTGACCGTGTCAATCGGAATAATGTTACTGCTAGAAACCACGAAAAATGCATGTGTTCACACTAACTTATAGGCTTCCTTCCAACTATACATGCGTACTTAAGCAGACGCCAGCTGTCTATTGGCTGCTCGCCGACGCAGGGATACCACAACATTTGGGACTCGTGTTTGCCTCACTTTGTTTCGGTGCCTTACGTAAATTTTTCACCAAAAACCACTGGCTCTTATAACGGGGGAAAAATTAACCAATAAAGTTCAAAATTCGAGTTGTCAACATGGACACTCTTGACAAATGACGTCATCGATTGCAATATGTTGTATGCTGCATAAAGAAGTCTGATATGTGACTAAATAAAAAAGTGTAACGCTCGTAACGTTACACGGGTTCATGATCACTGCAGCGTCGCAGTGCTACCACCTTAGTTCGCCACCAGACCCCAGATGGTAGGAGGGCCAGGATGAGAAGATTGTCGGGTGCCACAATTAACGAGACCAACTGAAGTTACAGTGTGCGTGTCTCACGCTTTTATTTATTTATTTTTTTTGCGGCAATGACGATGTCCGAAATACTTCTCTAGTTTGTATAGATCGTTCGAGATAAATTTATCACTAAAAGTTTAACCTTTGAAAAATATCACTAGTGGTCACTGCATACGATTCAACATAAATTGTAGTTGCCTTACTGCATGTAGGGGTGGCTGCGAAATTACGCAATATAGTTCCGTGTATTTTCCTGTTTAAATACAACTATGAAACAAAAGCAATCGAAATCGGCATAATTGTATTTTATGTAAGTAATAAACTTCATTTAATCAAACTATATAGACACCTACCGACTGCACAGTTTATCTTACACACGCAAACATCAAGTGATGTGTCCAGAGAGGTTAGACACTTCACGTCGTTAGCCGTTACCCGCGGGAAGATACGAATTGTCTGAAAATAGAACTTTAGCAGGGCTTTTTTGTTTGCTCAGTTTATCTTGAACAACCTGTATCACTCTTTTATTAATACTGCAATCCCACATACTATACAATAATTGTGACATGTGACTATGGGGCACACATGAATACACGCTGGCAACCTATCCACGTTTATATAGACTGACAGTTATACGATGGTGAAGAATGGAAACCTTCTATGTCAATTCTCAGCGTTTTTTAAATGTAACTGCACGGAAACTTTGACGAAGTAAGTTTGACATAGTGAACATAGTAAATAAAATTTTAACTAAATGTGTTATATCAAGATTACAGCTGTGGATGTGCTCAAACAAAATTAACAGTTTTTTTCTCTTTCCTGTGAAAATAAAAAAAGTTGACATGGAAGGTTTTCATTCTTCACCATCGTATAACTATTTTTTTTTTAATTTAAAGGCCAACAAGCTTAATATTCACACGGCCTACAACGGTACTCAAGAATCTAAAACACCAAAATTCAAAATTACGTAATAATCGAGACGACACAAAAAATCTAGAAGATTAAAGAACAGCGCAGACACATAACGCTGTTGTATTCCCGACACAGGATCAAAAAAAACCGAAACGCCCACGACGGTGGCTTATACTGAAGACATTTTTTTTACGACAGCTATAGAACAACTCTCCTGACTAACTGCCATCGAACAATTGCCTCGCGATCCAGTATTGCCAAGGCGTATATGTACAGCCCACGTGTTAATATTGTTTACAGTTACTCAACGCAATATCTTTCGAGAAAAATACTCTTCTTCATGTATTTTTGTTGGCTCACGTCAGTCAATGTATGTTAACATTACAGGGGATTAGTATTTAGCCTTCCGGGCAAACGTCAGTTAAGATAAGTCTTTACCGGATTCAAATATTACTGTTCGACACGCAGGAGCAGCGGAGCGATAAGAGCTAGACTACCACGCTCGGCGGGAAGCACATCATCTCTATCCACAGCGCTTCAAACTGACGTGCAAGGTTTTCCTTGTAGTATTTTTCCTATGGGACTTAAATGCGGTGACCATAAAATTGCATTTTTGGACAGTATGATGTAAATGCCAACGTTCACGCCTCGTTTTGCTCTTTAGGAATTCAGGGGGTATTTTCGAAGTTACAGAAATCTAAAAAAGCTGTTTTTATCCATTTTGAGATGACTGAATGTCATGTTTTTAACACGCGTGCTAAATGTTTAAAATTACAGAGCATAGATTGGAGTGTGTTATTTTCTTAGATAAACTTAGTGTGAATTAGTAGAGCGGCTTTTGTGTAAATTATAAAACGCGTGACACGATGCAACGCCATCAATGCGCCAGTCGAGAACTTAACTTAGTTAAAAAAAATCGCTATTTGGTTGTAGGGTGTTAGGCATCATGTCATTAGACTAAACATATTTTGGGCGGCACATAAAAAACTGTACGATCAAAATAAGAGGAAAGAAAAATCCAAAATGAAAATAATACAAATGTCTAAACCAAATTTTATCTTTAACATTTATCAGTTTTCTACAAAGGAACTGCAATTTTATAAAAATTTTAAATACTTGTAGTTGTTAGTTATATTTCAAAATTAACTTGTCTGTACTTTGGGCCCAGTCTCAAATTTGGAAAACAGAAATTTTCATTATAAAATTTTTTGATGAATTAAGATTTAATTTTAATGGATACTTAAAATGGTTAAACTAAATTATTGGCTGTTCAAAATAAACCGAGCATTCAACAAAACTTGTAAATAATTAAAAATATGTTTTATTGGGCCAATATATGTTAATTTTTGAATGCATTGAAAAGTTTACACTGCTTTTTAGTTACGTAGAAGTTTTCGTATTAAAAATAGTACAGATGGCTGCAAAACGGTTGAAAGAAAACTTAATGCAGTGCTCACTTTATCGTGAACGGCCTATAAATGTGACGGTATTTAACTTAGTTTGCAGTAGAACTCTACTGAAAAATAGCTACTGTGTTGCTTGAAACACACGGTAGCAACAATAAGAAAAAAAAATGGATGTAACACTCGCATTACCAGTAATAATAACATACGACATAACAGATCAATAATGAGTAACTACAAACACCGACACCACAAAGTAAATGATCATTTATCAGTTCACAGGAACAATTTCATTATTGCTAATTACGTAATCGACGAGACATGAATTAGTTCAGTTCGTGGCAGTCCGGCATTTCACGCGTGACTTCGCCTGACGAGTACTAACACGCAACCACATCTCATTAGCGATATGCGGGTTGCAGGCTGCATAGGGGTAGGTTTCAGCACATCATACCAAAAACATTTTTATTTTCTTATCTGTTTGTCCTTGTTTTAATTTGACCCGATTACATTTATGGAGTTTTATGATGTGTGTGTATCCTGTTGACAAAAGCATACTCCGCTTATTTGTGTTTCTCAAATCGTCTTTAGTTTACTTTGACCGTCATCTAATTCGCAATGGAGTATGTCTAAGAAACTAAATCCAGTAATGCGCTCCCATTGCACAGTTCTTCCAAAGATCACACCTAAAACAGGCTTCATTGCATGCAACGACAGGATAAGGATATCACAGAAGACACTCAAAGGTTTTAAGAGTGTTTTGCACCGAAAAATTAATTATAATGTTATACCTGTACCAAACACTACCCAAAATTTACACATTACATTAATAGTAATTTCCAACTAATTGAATTTATTAGTTTCCATAGTTTTCGTATAAGCGCGCGTAATTTGACTACCTTTGCTTCTTTCTGACAGTAACAACTAATCAAACGAAACGAAAGAAATAATTTTCAGTGAAAGTAAACGTACTAAGCTGTAGAATGATACCTTTGTAATTTCATATAAAATTTGTTTGTATTAAAAATATTTGTTTTTGTATTACATACGTTTGTGGATATCTCTGAATACTTGTATTTTTCTAAAAATAATTTTTTTACTCCAGAATCCCAGCTGTCTTTGCCGTTCGTAGTGCACAGTTCTTTTGTTTTCGTATCGGATCGGAAGGTTTGCACGGTCGGTTTGGCAGCGGCTTTCGACTGTTCCCCGTCAGCCCGGCCATAATTCACCGCCCGCTGTCCGGCCGCCTGCACTTCGCACGCCGGATGATACAAAAAAAAAGATGAATAAATAAACAAAAAGGCCAGGGGCCAGTCCCGTTAGCCGAGGGCGGACTTAGCGAAAATGTTGGCTGGCGCTCGTAAAGAATTCATGGTGCGGATGACGCACTTGTGTGGTGACTGACCCTAGAAACTAGAGACATCTGTCAACCCTGCATCTTTCTCGGTGCTACTGTGACGTAACTCCGGGGGTAGGTGCCAATCATAAATGAAGGTTTCTTACGTTAGTTTAGTTATTATTTGACATTTTTAAAAATAAACTTATCGCATCTTTACTGACTCGTACAAATTTTTAACAAAATACTGTTACATCGTAGAATTATTTTGTACATTTATTCTAATGTAGTTTTATATTTGTTTGACTAATTTGAAGTGTACTTGTACAGCACAATGCCTTTGTATACGTACATGGTTGAAAAGGTGGTTGGAATCGGCCAGGGCCGGTTTCGGTGAGAAGATTTTGGTCATAACTTAACATCAGTGATTAAGTGCTGGTTAGGAGAGACGTGATGTGGGAAGAAAGGGCGGGGAAAACGGAAGACCCCGAGAAAATCCGGCGACCAGCGGCATCGTCCGGCATTATTCCCACGTGCGAGAAACCGGGGACCGACCCCGCCGGGAATCGAACCCGGATCGCCTTGGTGGGAGGCGAGAGGTCTGACCACACGGCTACCGCGGACCTGTTAAGGGGAAAACCGAAATCAGGATTGCCGGAGCTGGGGATCGAGCCCACATCCTCCCGAATACTATGAGAGTGTTTTACCCCAATTCACCACGCTCGGTAAACCGTTCCACCACGCATTACAATTCCTGAAGGGCACAGACCTGAGTTCCTCGGCTTTCGATAGAATGGTTTTTTATATCCAGACGATTATATCCAGACCATTATGCCCAGACGATTATGCCCAGACGATTATGCCCAGACGATTATGCCCAGACGATTATGCCCAGACGATTATGCCCAGACGATTATGCCCAGACGATTATGCCCAGACGATTATGCCCAGACGATTATACCCAAACGAAAGCTGATGACGTAAAATCGCTCTGCAACTTTGTTGAAAATTTGTTTGACTACGTATTGTAATTTTTCGTTTCAAAAGGTATAAGGAATTTAGTTTATTTATCAATTAATAGAAAATTTTGTTAATAAATTAATTAGCTACCATCGTACTATACTTCGTCTCGATAAAATAATAGTACGTAGTTAAAACCAGTTGTACTAAGCTACAGAGTAATTTTACGATACAATTTCCTGTTTGTGTTTTAAATTTTATTATCGTAAAAATTGTAGAAACTTGTGTCCAAACCCGCAAGAGTTGCCTCTTCCCCGAGTTACTTTATTGATCTAGCGCGAACACTGTTAATTTACACTTTTTCCCTGAAAATTCGCTTTTCTCTCATCCATGTAGAATACATGTCTCCAGCACATCTTAAAGGTATTTGGTATTTTACAGTAAAAAACTATTCAAACATTTTAGAATTTACTATCCATGTTTTACTTACAGAAAGTAAATCCCGCCGTTATTTTGTTTGGAAATCAGTAATTAGTTACTAGAAGACTGAAAATTTAGAACATAACAATCCGTACAGAAGGAATTTTTTTCTAGTTTTAATTATTTTTAAGTTAAGAGTACGCTGTCCTATGCACAGCCGGCTCCAACTTTTCTTTCGTTGTCTGATGTTTCAGTGAAAAGTTAAATTTTACTGTATGAGAAAAAATCCTTGTATACAGCTATTTCTAAGCTCTTATATTGCAAGTATTTTTATTAAATACTTGTTCTTTTTCCACGACAGGTTTTGGACTTTCTCCTTCCACGTGGTATGATTATATCAAAATAAATAGCTACATAATTTAGATCCTTTTTGCACAACTACGTCCAATTGTACCCATCAGAAATAAAATGCTGTTTTGAAAATGTAAAATAATACGATGTAATGTCTGCAAATTGTTATTGAAATTTTTCTTACGTTATGCAGTACCGTAACAAAATTTTGATGTAACGTGGAAACTGTCCAGACAGTTTGTCTGTGGTAGGCTTCAATCCTGTACCACGTGACAGCCAACAACAAAGCGTCACGCTCTCTTGAATTTTATTTCAGAGGAACGATACGAACTGGCCGAAAATAGAACTTTAGAATGAATAATCCTCCAGGACGTCAGTGATTTTTGTCTTGTGTGTGTCTATGTGTGTGTGATGTGCCACGATAATGCAGAAGGAGCGAAGACTCATAAAAATCCTTGCAAAAGTGGTGTACGTTTCAAGCCAGTCATAAATACCAATTGCTGAACGTCACGTACATAAAAGTTTTTATTTCTCTATGCCACTATTGTTGCTTTATTTTTTATTTTTTAATTTGTGGTAAACATATTTCTAAATTTAGGTGTCTTGTACTGTAACTTAGTAAATGTGTAAATTTTGATCTTGCTATACGGTATACGTAATTTAATTTATAAGTGCAGAATTTAATAACCGTGCTATTGACTGGCAGGTATTTTTGAGAAACATGCGGATAGAATGTAATATGCTGTATGAGGCTACAGCCTGAATAACATTTTAATTTTTTTCGGTATAGACTTACAGGAATTTTGAAAATAGTAATTTAATGCAGTAAAAAACCATCCCTTTGGTAAATCACTATATATGATATATTTTGAACAATCTACAAAACCTATAGGCTATTAAGCATTAAAAATATTTTAACAGTTCGTTAGATTCTACTTAAATATTACTGTTTTGGTATGGTTATGTTAAGCCTTTTTAGAAAGTATTGCCTAATATATATGATTTTTTGGTTAAGTATCATACGGAACAAAGACCACTTTTTACCTACCGTAAACCGGGGTTACTTTGACCTTGTGGTGTTGCTTTGACCACTAAAAATTTTGGTTTTTATGTCGTTTGGTGACGAAATTTATAAACATTAACTATAATGATGAAAGACATTTTTTTTAAACACTCAGCTCAGATTATCTGTTTATTTACCAGAAGACCTAAAAAATAATGTGTTGAGTGGTCGAAGTAACCCCGGTTTACGGTATTTAAATTATGACAACTAAAACAACTCATTTTTTTTAGTGTAGGCTATTTGGATGCAGATTATTTATTAGAGAACCTACATTGCTTACATTTTCATATTAAAAAAGAAACGATTCCCGCAAAACATGATTTCTGCTCTATAACACATATATTAATATCATTGAAGTTATTTACTGCATTAAATGATACGTCTTGCTTATGTATACTTCAAAGGAAAATGATTTTCGATACATCAGTGGTTTTATTAAATTATTAAAATATTTTGCTCGAGAGCTTCGAACTAAGGACATTCCCTCACCATATTTAGCTGTAATCTCGTGCCAATATTCATCAGGCGATACCAGTTTCAACAGCCTGCAAAGTGATGCTGACACCTGCAGCGAAGCGACCGTCATCTGTCGTGAGCAGTTCATCAGCAGGAGGTTACAAGGGTAACAGCGAGGTCAGAGGTTGGCTGTCTGTAGCTGTCACACTTCCCCCCTATCCTCACACCCTCTCTGTGGTCACGGGGTCAACACCCCTGTCTCACCCCTGTAACTCTCCATGGACTGCCACCTCTGCCTGCCCTCGCTCATACTGCTACACTCCCTCCCCTATTTCATTCAAGTCGCTCGCTCTAAACTGCTTCAGTAAATGAGTACACGTCAATCTTCAGCACCCAAACAAACGTTTTAAAAATTTCTTCGGAAAATCGTTGTGTGGATAATTTTTGTACCAGTGCCAATAAAAGGTACAAGCAAACGAAAATATAACATTATGTGATCTTTGAACGAATACAGGATCTATTCGTAGACATCGAGACGAAGATTTTTTTGTACTTAAATCAAGTCTGTTACTTTCGCCTGTGTTAGCTTCGCTGTGTTGTCCGTGCACATAATCAAATATTTACAACAGTCTGATTGGCTGAATATGGACAGTAGAAGTCTGCGACAGTTTATCAGACAGATTATAAAAATCGAAAGGTTTAAAAAAACAGGTGTACCTTCATAAAAAATAACAGAAACTCAAGTCTAATTGCGTAAATTATTATGTCACAAAAGCAATTTCAGAGTTCTCTTTCATGGCACTACTGGGCATCGAAAATCGTTTACTTACCAAACAGACTCTGGAATGACTAGCAACATACTTACCATCCTAACAAATCTAACTCAAGTTAACTGTAATAGCACAGTTAATTTTTCCTACATCTTACAGTATTGTACTTAAATGAAATTGTTAGGTTACATTAGTTGTAAAATATACTCACGATCAAATAATTATTATAAGGTAAAATGTGTTAATTAATTTTGTGTCAATAACATGTCAATGTCTTTGTTTTCTTCAGTATTGTTGCAAAATGTGTTACAGTGTGTTACGCATTTGTAGCAAACCGGTCTTTGGCTGGACAAATAATTAATATTTGCAGCAATTCCAGAAGTTGTGTCCTTGGTGTTGCCATCGTTGATCTCGTAAATTGTTTCTCGCAATCACCTTGTTTTTGTATTTTTAATTTGCCTGTATTTATGGTTTCTTATGTTTAGACATACAGTCTACATGGATTACTATTGAATTTGGTGGATATGCCATACGTGTTGACAACAGATCTATATCCCCGAGTTTGTAACGAAAATAGTTTTGTACAATTGCCACGTCTGCAGTTTTAATTCATTGTCAGTGATGTTTTAACCCTCGCCTGTCTTGAGGGTTTCAATTGGAAAATCACAGACGTATGTTGTCATAAAAAACTTATTATTATTGATGCAGTCATATGAGATACTTGTCTGAACAAAGACACGCCGCATATAACCATAAACCAGATATGCCGATATGCACGTTAAGGCACTGAAACAAAATGGTACAAAAGTTTTTTTGAGACGAATACCTGATACTACAGATAACTCTAGCGTACAATTTTTTTTATTTTGTTACTGAGATTTTAGTTATCTCATTTTTGGTTTATTTTCAGGGATTTGGTTTGTTTGGCTCGCAATGGCGAATGTCCAAATTATTTATCCGATAATTGATATGAGATTACTTTGTCTGATTTATACAATGTATTTTTATTTATATTGAATGTTTCAAGTGTTACAGAATACAATGCTTTGGTACTGGAACAGTGATGGGGAAAATATTAGGAAATCATTAGACATATGTGCTGAGTTGTACCACCTACCCAAAATGAACTAATTTAGGCCAGCCATTCTGGGCTAAGACTCAGAATAAGCAGAACCCAGAACCAACAATAAACAGGCAGCCAACTCACACGTGGACCTGGTTTCATCTGATGCGCAAATTTTCCATAAATAGCTGAGAGAAAAAATGGCCAAGGCTCATAATTCTCTCCTATTAAATATTCAAAAGTGTGGTCGCAGGACCTCATATTAACATTTAAAAAATAGAGATGACAAACAGATTATACTTAACAGAAAATTAAATAACAAGTATTCGTTCTGACCAATATTTAAAAATATTCGTTAAAAGAGAAAAAAATTCTGGCTGTCAACATATATATATGCATATATATGTATTAATTAATTACTTTAATACCTCTGTAAAAAGTAACAATATTAATGTGATAAGACATGAGTATTAAATTCTACATAACATTTCACCTTTTAGCAAAGAAAGAAAAAATTAAGGTTATTAAAACATTTAGTTACGTTACTTGAAAAAATTTAGTTCGATAGCTTAAAGGAACTGACAGAATGGGTCGCCCCGAATACTTTAGGTAGGTTAAATTAAAATCACACTTTGCTGTTACGTATTAAAACAAAAGAAATTGAAAATATTTTGTATTAAAAAAAATTTTGTTAAAATTCTCGAATATTTATTTTAACACAATTTCTATGTCGTTAAGTCCAATAATAATAATAATAATAATAATAATAATAATAATAATAATAATAATAATATCTCAGCGCGGCCGAAACATGCTGCAGGGTGGCAATCGCCCAAGGCAAGAGAAAATATAAGGCTTTCCTGATATTCAGACGTGGGCGTCACGCAGGTCCTCCGAGGGCATATCTGGAGGTAGAGCTGAGGAGAAAACTAGGTCATCACGTCAGCATACAACTAATCAGCTTGTAATCAGCACACATCAAGGTTGGAACATGGCCACATCAAGGCCGGCAGCGTGGACCGCTGTACAAACGATAAAAATAGCATTAGAAGAGAGAAAAATGTAACACAAGTAGAACACCGAACGATAAAAACATATATAAAAACTCACCCATTGGTGGATTCAATTAAGTATTCGCATTTTCGTGCGAGAAACAAGAACAGATAGAAAACACGCCAAGGTCGTTACATTTTGAATATATGAAAAAGTTCAACTCAGCATATCGCAAGCGCAATGAAATCGATAATATCGAGAACAGTCGAACTCGTTTGCAGTTATAAAACTTACATGTTTAAAATTTATTTTTAATTAGTAATAATGATAGTAATGCATAAAAAATTAATAAAAGAATATTACCAGAATTTTCAGCATGACAATTTCTTATTAAGAGTTGATAAAACAAGTTGCTCAAAATGTTTAATATATCCAACGAACATGGCTGTGGTTCTTGTAAAGTTCTCAAATGTGTACACAGCTGCCACCCAGAGTAGCGCAGAACAAACACAAAGAACACAAACTTGTAGGTGCCTTACGTTAGAAAGCAAGCAAAGCAGCCATTAAAAGAATAGATATTCAAAAACATTTTTAAGTTACAATATTATTGTATTTTACTGATATTCACCATTAAGAGATATAAAAAAACAGTTGGAATTGTAAAAAGGAGAAACAAGACTTTACCAAAACTAAATACCTTACTGAACTACTGGTAAAGCAAACTAAGATACGAAGATAAAATGAAAGGTAGTGCCAAGTGACACACATATTATGTGTTATTTAATTTCAGAATAAAGAGTTCAATAATATTGGCCAGACTGAGAAATGAATCGGCGAGTACGATCGTGCCAACTTGGCTTTTGATGGAATATTTTCAGTCAAATGTGTAAATAATATTTTGCTAACGAAAATGCTGTAGTATTTATGATAACAAATATAGAAATTCAATGGATTGTTTCAGAAACATTTTAAATCATATAATTTCGTAAATAAAACACTTTGCGAACAATTTTCCTCTATATACTTGGACATTATATGCCGAATCTTCACTTTATGAATACAATCATAGACTTTTTTTTTTTTTAAATATACGTTTATATAAACAACTTGAATTACTAACTTGTGTCATTACTGCAAGAAAACAATTGAAAAGGCTTAAAGAAATTTTTTATTTAACTGCTTCCTGTAAAGTACATCCATTATATTAAAATAGAAAAAGTAATACGAAAAGGGTATGATTACTAACATTAAGAGGAGACCTTCGTTGTTGGCGTGCGGTGCATAGGGCCGCCACGATGTTGCGTGTGTGTGGTTTTCAAAAGTCTTACGTTCGATAATCATATAAGTAGATGAGCGAAAAGCCTTCTAGCATGACAAACGAAAATCAACTTGTACCATTGGAGTAACTTAAAATAACCCTTTCAAGTAGCCGAACATTAACTAACACGAAATGAACAAAAAATAGACGGCAAAATTATAAGAGGTACAGAAGAAGATGACAAAGACGTAGAAAGTTAAGCGCACCAACAAATAAATTATGCAGGAAAGGAAATGACACAATACCAAAGCTTAGCAGAAAACAAAGACACACTACAATCAACATCCAGTCAAGAGTTTGTGTGACTTTTCCCATTATATTTTTCTCACATCGTCGTTATTTTGAAAGTTCTGAATTTTGCTCATAACAGTTTTGCAAAAAAAAAAACTGTTTGCTTAAATAAATTTGTAATAAGTTTCATTTTTATGTGACGGTTAATTTATTTACTGCTGTCGGTACTCGCGTGACGCAATTCAGTTATGCGCCTGCTGATGTGGTTTTCTTCCCTTCAAGTTACGAAATATAATCAAACATTGACCGGATATGAAGAACTAGAATAATATAAATAATAATTAATATTAAAGGAAATATTATATAAGTTCCGGAATTCAAAAGACAAATATTATATGAAGATTTTTAATAATTATTGGGTATGATTTTAACCCCTATACATGATAGGAAATTTTTTTAGAAAGAAAGTAACATCTCTTATAAAAAAAAACTTAGTGTAAAAACAACTTTCTAAAGTGAATTATCGAGACAAGAGATCACTTGAAAATATTCAGTGATTTAGAAAAAAGTCTAACTGTGTTTAAACATGTTTTAAAGTAGACTATTTAAGTTTTGTTTTTATTCACAAGCTGTTCAACAGACATGGTGTATCTGTGTTGGACTGAAACTATCAGTTTCGGAAATTCGATTTGAATTCAAGATTAGCTATAACAATTATTAGTTAATTATGTACACAGTCTTACGAATACCCAATTAGCGTGAAATGGAAGTCGAAGATAATGGGTATCAGAAGGTGTAGTTACTGGCACAAGACTTAAAAATGCACGGATAAGTAGTTCAAGGAGATTTAAAAGTCGCGACGATTGCCGTATGGGATCCTTACACAGTAGTAGGGAAGAGGGAACCAGTTCTTTAAATATTACCATAAAGCGGTAACGTCGTTGGTTAATGTCCCGTGACTGCAAGGCATGAGTCCAAGACAGCACAATTTATCTCTCCCTAGTTACTTAGCATTGGTTGGAATACGTGACCTTGAGCTTATTCTTCTCTGTCTCAGCAGACCTCATCTTGTTAGGGCTTACATGAGTTGCATTCTTGAATACTAATGGATGAAGAAGAGTGGAGGAGTGCACCTGGCTGTGGGCTGGGGTTTTCAGCAAGGCTGTACACTTGGAGCTGGTGTGTTTAGTTCCCTCGCTGACAGAGTGTTTGGGCAGTTCCACTGGCAGGAGAAGACTTACTACCGTCTGTATCTCGCGGCTGGTGATGGTGGAGTGCTTAATTTGCGAGGCCGCTGGCCTCTGCTGCGAGGCGCTCGACAATGTAGTCGAAGTTGTTCATGATGGTCATGACTGTAGACGATATGCCGGTGTCTGGGTAAGGTTAATTCTATTACAGGTTAGAAAGAAAATATGTTTTCTTATGGGAGAGCTTGGCACAGGGAAAATTTCTGCCACTAGTTTCGCTTCAATCGCTAAATACGAAACCGCAGTAAAATTTAATTTAAATAAACTTGGAAATTATATTTGTCATTTAATTTAATTTTAAAGTGAAAAGAAACCAATTTCGCGTTTTAAATTATCAACTTAATAAATCTTAAAATTCAGGAATGCTCTGTGATTGGTCAGTTTGGTTCACTAGCGATACCAGCGCTCAAGTGGCAGAAACTTTCCCTGTGCCAAACTTATAACATTGATCTTTCTAACCTGTAGTAGAATTAACCTTAGTCTGGGTGAAAATGCTTCAGAACTTTGTAGAAGTAGAGTGCGTCGTTATTCTTTCTCTTTAGATTCTTCTTCCTCTTTGGATTCTTCTTCATGTCACATTCGAAATGTTCTTCTTGGTCTTGATCGCTTCTTCGACTGCCTCGCCGCTAGTGTTGGGAGGTATGGTGATTCTGCTGTGCCGTGTTGAGCAACTGTTCAGAAGAATACAGCTCATGTTTGCTGCCACTAGTACTTTGTGAAAAAATTTTGTTGGTGCAAACAAAATTTGTTTGAATCAACCAAATCATTTGTTTGTATAGGGGCAAAGAAATATTTGTTTGCTCGTACCAAATTATTTTGTCCCCTTGATTTGTTTGAGGCAAATAGCTGAATTTTGTTAGCAGTACCAAATATTTAGCTGGCCATAAAAATATTTCGTTGGTCATATCAAAAACACATGCAATATTTTAAGAACTAAAAAAATTATAATTTATAAGCTTGAAATTTTTTTAAAATTTTAAGAGCTAAAAAAAAAAAAATATATGGCCGCGCCGTGATTTGATCCATTATCCCTTCACTCGCCTCTTTCTGCCCATAACATAACCAACTTTTTTTAAATTTTTTTTTTAATAAAAATGTTAGGCTCCTTGGCGAGGTCGCAACATCGCCAACGAGCCAAACATCCCCCCCCCTTTTACAGCTTTAGTATTTGACAATTCCCCAGTTGTGACAATATTTGGTGACTCATACAATTGAAAAGACGCTAACGGACAAACACAAATTTTACACCCAGCCAGCCCTGGGAATCGAACCCAGAACCCCTCGTATCCAGGTCGGTCGCGCAACCGACCGAGCCACGGGGGGTCGGCTCCAACTGAGCTACGAGTGCTTCCATGACTGCAAGATTGTTATTTGTAAAGGAATAGTTAAGTCGTGCACCGCAGGGCCGCGGCACAAAGAACGAGTCGTGCAGCTGCGGTGTTTTTCAAGTTTATAGCGTTTTCTTTTGTGATCAATGGAAATTAACCACTTTTAAATTTTTATAACTAAAATTAAGATACTAGAACTATGCTGATTAACAGTTTAGACGTCCTACTTGTAGCACAAACTTATATTTTGAAAGTTGAGGTATACAGTGTTCGCCATCTTATCGCTTACGTACCCTAGCCTGCCATCTTCCGCAAGTCAACCAAATGTATTTAGTTTCGCCAACAAAATCATTTAGTCCATCGAAAAAAAGTTGTTGGTTCAAAGCACTTCACTTATAACTAGCAATATTATTTTGTTGGCAAGTTGTAACGAGTTGTTCGTTTACACAAAATATTTATTCGACGTCCTGTAGCAACCAAATATACGTTTGGCACAAACAAATTACGTTTAAATGAATAATTTGGTTGAGGGAAATAATTAAATTTGTTTGGAGGACTCCAAGCTTGATCTTACCAACAAAATATTGTTTAGCTGAAGCAACCATAACCCAAACAAATATATTTAGTATAATGAAACAATTCTTTCTCTCAGTGAACTTTGTGAAAATAATTTTGCACAAACTTATTTCAGTACCTTTCGTGCACATTTGCAGTTCGGATTCATGTTTGTTAGCATCGTGCAGGGGCTTCGCTTGTTTGACTATGCCTGCCAGTTTACCACTTGCGCCATCTCAAGAAATAACTATATGTAGGGACAGGAAAATTTCGCGAATTCAATTACTTGCAGGCTAGAATCCATTGTACTATATAAACTCGAGCTCCGTCTATTCACTCATTGTCTGCTGTTCCATTGAGTAGCAACTATTGGATAAATGGCCGGAACCTTAAAATTAGTACTGCATCTAACAAGAAAAATAATGGGTTGGGGGGGGGGGGGGCTACGATTTATGTTGCCTCGGGCATGGCGTTCTCATAAAATGGGCCTGATGTAAGCTGATGAATGGCAATGTAATTTTTAAATATACTTCACAACAATTTGAAGAGGGAAGGCATGAAAAAACACTTGAATTCCCTAGCATGTAAGGAATTACTGTATGTGTGTCAGGTCTACTTACAAACTTTTAAAAATATTTTTTAATGTGTGACCAAATATGGAGGTTCCTGTCACGAGTTGAAAAAATTTTCACTAGCTTTTAGAAGGTATTGACAGAAAGTATTTCATATGCCGCGAATTTTCATTGAATTTCGTGGAAATGGCGGATTTTTGCGAACGTGTTCACTAAATGTTTAGAAATTATAACTAATTACAGCTTTATGTAACATTCCTCATTATAAATTTAACTACGATTATTAAAATATTACGACGTGTAAAATGAAAGGATTAATGTGGATACGTTGCATTGAACTGTGGATACATTATAGTAACAACTAAATTCCCACTTGATTAATAACGCAGACGGAGGAAACAATAAATGGATAGCGGCACGTGCTATATGTAAAACACTGAAGTAGTGTAATTAATTATCTGCGTTAAACACTTCATAAATGTTTACTGTCTGTATTTTATTGTACTAAATCTTTCAGTATGAAATTAAGTATTGTGAACGATTAAATGTCCCCCAACGAGTGTGTTAAAATTTGGAAGTTTAGGAATAGTACTGAAATACACGCCTGGACCTCACGACTATTGAAGAGTATTGGTCGATCCACTGACTTGTTCCATTACATTACGTAAACATCTGCAGCTATGCTTCATGGTTATTGTCAGCGAGTTTTGTTCCGAAGTGTCTCATTTGTTCACAATCAGAAGAAGGACATTGGGACTACATATTGTACGTTTGTGATTTGTAGGGACAAACACAAGACTGTGAGCGTTAAAAACATCCAATCGCTTATCATGAACCACAGCTACAGTTGTGCACATAAGGTTTTGAAACCAGTTGTTGAAAAAAACATTTCCACCAAAAATCTGTGGAGCTAAGTATTTGCTACGTTCACAGCACTTGACTAGTATTCTATTTGCTGATATTATCTTTGATCACTATATTGATACAAAATAATACATGATCAATAATTTTTACATTTTAAAATCAAATAAAGTAAAACTTTATAGGTTAAAAAAACTTAATCACGATGATGTAAGATGCACAGAGAAAAAACTTTTATGTCAGAGGCATAAGACACTGTGTCCATTTTTTGTCAGAATACACTTTTTACGGGATGTCACGGTGGCCGAATGGTCCCTCCAAGGCAATCGGGGTTAGTTTCTCGGCGGGGTCGGTCCCCGGAAGATGCCGCTGGTCAGCGGGTTTTCTCGAGGGTCTCCCGTTTCCCCCGCCCTTACCATTCCGTCGCTGCTCCATACCCCATGTTACCCCTCACCAGCGCTGAAGACCTCGACGTTATGTGCTCTCACTGCACTTTTCACCATAAACATAACTACTGTTTTAAGTACATTGTAGTGGCGTACAACACAAAGTCAGTGTTGTGTCAAATACTTTGTTTTTGGCCACTAAACAGCTGGATTTACTAGCGAATTTCACTCTTCAAACTGCTCTCCTAAAAGAAAAAAAAATTATATCTATATATATTTGTGGCATAGTGTCTTGTGCCTCCGAGGTACAGATATATAGGACATCTTACTTTCGAGAAAATATATTTTAACTACTTTGTTTCAATACCTTATGTGCACATCTGAAGTTCTGCGTCACTGTTATCCACAGTGTGTCTATGTGTACCGACGACACTTATTATTTTGACTGTGCCGATAAGAACAAGGATAATCTCTGTCAATAGCCATGCAGTTGAGCTGCAGGTGTGCACATAACGCACTGAAACAAAGTGGGGCAAAAATCTTTCTGCGAAAACTACCGGGCCCTACTTATTTTACATCCGCTGGAAGTCTCTGAGAGAACAATAAAAATATACCTTGACGTGTCCCATACCACCGTATTTAGCCTGCAGCTATGGAACGGCTGTTGTCTGCTTGAATACACGGTTAATCTTGGAGGTTAGTCTACAGATTAGTGAACCCACGAATTTTTCCCGTCTCTACTAATCATAAAGAAGAATTGTACACGTGCACATAAGACATTACAATAAGTTGGTACAAAATACGTTTCACCAAACCACAGACTCGATAGTAATACAGACGTGAAATGACGTGGCGGCTCATTTGATACGGGCAAACTTCACAGCTTATTGGCTGCTCGAGGATGTTGATACCAGCCCCGTGTATGTTTGGATCCTGCATGTTACTGCAGGTTTCCTGTTGGCCTGGCTGTCTGGTAGCAGGGCAGCCACCGTACACTGTTTGGCGGTCGCTGTTTCCGTCATGTCTCTGGCCAGGGAAGCCATTTTGCTGGCGTGTGTAACTGAGTTCCCTGTCCTACTGGCTGTTTCACTTCTGTATTCCTAAATATTCTGTAACCAAATGTTAGTGGCTCTATTGAACCACCATCATTCTACAAATAAGTAGGACGGACAAGTAGAGTACGAAGAATATATCTGATATAATTTAATGAGTTGCGTTACGAATTTGAATCGTACAAATATTGTTCCTTTTAATATCATACCAAACTTGTCGAAATTAATCCCCAAATTGAATCTCGTCGTTTGGTAACACACCCACAATTATGTCATAGTTTCTATGCAGAGTACGGATGAAAATTTAAGGGCCTGTCGACATAAAATGGTTTTGCATTTGATATATTCATAACATCCTTTGCGGACTTGCAGCTTCAGCAGGAGACGGCGTAAATAACGAAATAATGGAATAATTGTCAGCGAAATTAAATTTCCTTCCTTGCGCCACCCTTCTTCGCGACTAACGTAATTAGTTGATTGTTTGATGTTGCGCTTGAATCCTAGCAGGCATTCACAGTTTATTTTTTATTTTTTTTTTTTCAGAGGCAATGACAACAAATTTGACTTGACTTCCTAAATACTGTCACACTGAAAAAAAATCATTTGGAATCAAATTTGATAGTTACGTAACACATAAGTCTACCATCACCCTGCTAATTGCTTTTGATTTAGCGATTAAGATTAATAGTTGAACTAGTTCGGAATTACATCGTATCACACAAAATCAAACAATGAAATATAATCATTAGTTTCTTTTTAATAAAATATAGAGGTTTCCGTGAACTTATAGACATATAAGTCTGAAATTTATATCAATGCTAGTCAACGCACAGCTAATTGTTGGGGGGGGGGGGAGGAATTCGATACAAAATGGCCCAATTTTCGTCTTTGGTTTTCCTGAGATCCGAAACAGAATATTGTCGAATTGTTTTAAATATAATATAATTTTTGAAAATTTTCCGAAAATATTTTGTTACGTTATGGAAAAACTACCTGCGTGTAAATGTGAAAATGTAATAGTCAAACAATTCATTCATTCAAGTAAACGTATTGTCGCTGACATAAATAATTTTTTTTGAGGAATCCAATAAGAAATACAGATTCACACCGCAAAAGGTAGGAAGCGATTCGGTCATTGCTTATTTAGAGGTTTGTTATTGCTGAAAAGTTCTTCACGGTGTATCGAATACTCAATGATACAAATTAAATCGTTGTAGGAATGCACATTTGTGTATGTGTATTGATTCTAGCTTGTCGCAAAATGAAATCGCAAAATATTTTTCCGTCCTTATGTATAATATTTACATAGAAACATCTGTTGAAAGAACTGTGCAATGGGAGTGCATGACTGGATTTATTTACTTGGACATACTCCATTGCGAAATAAATGACTGTTAAAAGAAAACTAAAAATAATACAAAAAAAAACATAAATAAGCAGAATATGCTTTAGTCATCAGGATACATACACAACATGACCAGATTCCAGTTTTGGAATTTCATGTTGTGTATGTATCCTGATGAATAAAGCATATTCTGCTTATTTATGTTTTTTTGTATTATTTTTAGTTTTCTTTTAACAGTCATTTATTTCGCAATGGGGAATGTCCAAGTAAATAAATCCAGTCAGAAACATCTGTGTGTGGGGAAAGAAATTTTTCTACAGCTTACTTCAATACTGAAGTGCAGATCTGTAACTCTGCTTCATGGTCAGTGTGATTGGATGTTACACCTTTTAGAGTCTTGATGTTCTACCAAGAAATCACAGACGTGTGGAGTCTAAGTAACAGTTTCTTAACGGCACACTCAAATGATTGACGCTTTGACGCTTCTGAACAAACATATGCTGTGCTGAGCAGGTGCGATATTCTTTTCACCACATATCAGTTGCACTAAACATACAACAATTTCTTGGCAAATACAAACTCACACACACACATACACACACATACACACCAGTGTAGTGGAATGTTTGGAGCAACGATAGAACATGGGCTCGCCTATCACGCGATCGTGCGTGCCTGCGGAGTCCGTCGCGCTCGGCACTGCATTCGTGGGGATAGCTAGGTCACCCTAGAGATGAACAAGTCGTGTTAGATTCACACCCGTTTAGTATATCAGTCCTATCGTGAGTGCCGCCTCTCCCGAACACGTCATGACCACGGTCGTAGAAGAACAGGTCTGGACACTCGCCTATCTAACAATGTATTTTGCTTGACCCCCTTGTTGTTTGGCTGTAGTTCGTCAAGTTACCGAGAATGTTGTAGGCTACTTTTTGGCGCTTCAGTTATGGCGGTCGGACATAAACTCCTCCCATTTTTTTTTCATTGTTAAATTTATAACGTAAATAATGATTGCTAGAGCCTTTTCTTAAATTTGTGAGCGAAGGAAGTATTTCATAAATTGATAAAAAATACGTTTTGATACATTGTTTAATTTCGTGGAAAAGAAGTGGGCGGAGTTTGAGTCCGACCCTAACATCAGCGCCAATAAAACACAATATTCTCGGTAACTTGGTGAACTACAGCCAAACAACAAGGGGGTCAAGTTTCCAGGTGAGTGTCCAGGCCTGTACTTCTACGACCGTGGTAATGATACACTCGAGGTTGGTTACCAACTGTTTCGCCTCTCGGTCCGAAGACCCGGAAGAGTGGCGGCAAGGCGGGAGAGACGCTAGGCAAGGGCGCTGACCACACACAAGCTACTGTTGCTGAGTGCCGACAACCAGCAGATATACTCAGGGACTCATAGACATACATATACTTGGTTCACCATAGCTAACCCTTACACCAGTTAAAAAAAAAAAAAAGACTATTAAGGGCTTGTTCCCGAGTTTTTTTCAGACTGGTGCCAATAACACAAATATTTTTTTAACCAAAATTTTTGAAAAAATTTGAGTCAATGTGCAATTACACGATGCACAATTCTGTGGACGCCGTTTTTTTAAGTAATGTACCATTCGCCAGCAAAAAATTAATTTCCTTCTTTTTTGCTCATTTTCACAACGAAATAAGTGGTACTTTGGGTAATGAAATTAAAAAAAAAAAAACCGTTCAGTATATTTCTACAAAAAAAATTAGCTACAAATTATAACATATAAGTGTCAAAACTGGTCAGCGAAATTTTGATATGATTATTAGGTAGCTATAAAAGAAAAAATATTTTCAAAATCACTGCAAAACTTCGTAACAAGGCCTTAAATTAAGGGAGACAGTTTTGCTCAAAGCATTCATCACTAAGACAGAAGCCGTTTATTGGCTGCTAGATGATTCAGTCGAACCACATGATTGAGCTTGCATTAAGGTACCTGCATGGTGACCCGTGTGTATTTGTGAGTGAGGCACGACTCCAAGGGCGATGTTGACCGGCTCATCTGGTGCGGTATCACCTCTACCGCAAGACATAGAAACGGCGTGCAGTGGTATCGTAGATCACTCGCCTGACAGACACTTTCGTAGGCAACCGTGGTTTTTCCAGTCTCCTCATCAGTCGCATTCGTGTTCCTGAACCCCGTGTGTCTATCTGATGACGGGAACAGATTCCTATTCCCGAAACGTCGTAACACTGTCTGTCGGGAAAACTACTGTGTTTTGTTTCGTTTTCTGTATGTATCTGATATCGGTTGTGTTTTGTCTCGTCTCTTCGTGTTGTTGTTTCGTTATTTTTCTGCTCGTGTCTGATATCTACTGTGTTTTTTGTTTCGTCTCATCGTTGTGTCGCATGTTACTTGGTTTTTTATTTTGGATTTTAGTTTTTATTATTTTCATTTATTATATGTTTGTTCCTTGATTTTATTTGACCCGATTCCATTTTGGAATTAAATGTTGTGTATGTATCTTGTTGACTAAAGCATACTGTTTTTATTATGGTTTTCTCTTATTTGTTTAGTTTTCTTTGACAGTCATTCATTTTTCAGTGGAGTACGTCCAAGAAACTAGATCCAGTCAAGTCAAATCATATTGAGTATACGTTTCTGTATATCCTTAACAGTTAGGGAAGTTTTTTTTTGCTATAGCAAGTTGTCAAATTATAGTTATTCGTGGTGAATGACTCACTCTACCCATCAGGTATTTCTAGAATGCACAAATTTCAAAATTTGAATTAGGTTTTCTCAAATTTTCTAAAAATTAATAAAAAAAAATTAGGCTTCAGATCTGTGTCGTTGGCACTCGCTAGAGCCATGCTGTTTCATCAGGGCGCAGTTAATTGGTCCAGTGGGCGAGGCCAGGATGTCAGCGAGCCAATTACCACTGCAGGACGTGTGTTTGTGATCCTCTGCTGTCTTCCTCGGCCGGCGCTAAGCTGCCTACGTCCTCCTGACTGATGAGCTTCCATCCTGCAATGTCGTTATTTCTCTCCTCGTTCGTCATTAGAACCCGCGCCAGCCTGGCAAGACCCACGACATGCTCCGGGGCGTAAAACATTTTCCAGCTCATTCGCGGGTGATGAGATTCTCTGATTTATGCCGTGAAGAAAAAACATTTTCTAAGCTAATCCTGCAGTTGTTCCTACGTTGGCACACCTGATATTTTTTTCACAGCTTGCCTTTTGTGTTCATCTGCGCGGTTATTGTCAGCGTGTGTTTCTGATACGACGTCTCAGATTTGAATGTGCCAATCAGAAGAAGATTATTGAGACATTACAGGTTTGTCATTTGTGGATAGAAACCCAAGACGCTGAGAGTTACAATCATCAAATTACTAGAGACATACAAATCTCGCGTTATCATTTGGTAGCAGACTAAACTTCACTTTCCTATACATTACAGATGATGATCTGCTATTCAATTGACCACGGAATTTTATGTGTTGTCATTTACATGTGTTACATCTTTACAGATATGGGCCTCTCTACCGTGTAAGCATTCTCCACGGTAAGTCACGACAATATCGGCCAGCGGGAGACGTCAAACGAGCCTATAGTCACTTGGAGTCTAGTCAGCTGTCAGAAAATAACGCGAGTTTTGCATGTCTCTACTAATCACTTATCATGAAGCAGAAATGCAGACATGCACACATGCCATTGAAACAACCCGGGCCGAACATGTTTCCAGAAAATTGAGAGTCCACAGTTATGGCTACGAATGCAGTATATTTTAGTAATATTATTTCTTGGCATCTTTGATTTTAGGTGACTAGAGTGTGACGTTCATCTATAAGCTTCATTGGTGTGCCAGCCAATCTCAGAAATTTTGCTTCGTATAACCTAATTCTTACTGGTCTAGTCATATGAGAGACAATGACATACGGCCAATAACCAAAGAAAAGCTTTTGATATTCATGTCAATTATTGAAATAGGTCTTGCACAAAAAATAATTCGTGAATAACGTGATGCCATTACTTCCTCTTAAAATTTCCGGGTATTCAAGTGTTTGTCCATTTTAGTTTTTGATGTTTCAATTTGTAATTTAAATTAACAATAGTAAACATCGTAATTCATAACAAATACTTCATGAAGTCGTCCGACGCACTGCTGCCAGTTTTTGCTTAGGCAAGATTATATAATTGCCACAGTAAGTACGTGCTTTTATAATCAACAACGCAAGAAAACTTCCAAAGTAGAATGAATGTCTTCAATACACGCTGTCTCATGTTACTGTTGTAGAAAGTTAAAAATATGTTTTTTACTTGACGTTTCATGAGCGGAAAATAATCATTTATGAATGCTACTGTTATAGCTGAACGCAGTCGTCATATTTTACAAACCCAGAAAATAAATGGTAGCAACTCCATGAATAATTAATCTTTGGTATTTAACACTTTGTTTTCTTTCCATCACGGATTATTAAATGACCATTTACACTTTGAAATTTGTAATGAAATTAAAAGTAAAACTACGAGCGACAGATGTTTTTCCGAATCGTTAAATAGTTGGTGATCGACTTAGTGTTACAGAAAAATTTAAAAATAAATAAGATACAATGAAAACATCTTAGTATTCTGAGATAAGTCTCGTAATTAATATCTTGAGCTTTTTTACTTTTATGCTTGTCTCATGCATGCACTAAATAATTAGGGACCCTGATTTTTCGCGAAAAGAATTTTCCCCCACTTCGTTTCAGTGCCTCACGTACACATCTGCAATTCTGCTTCATCATTATTGGCAGCGTGTCTATATGAAGAGCCGTATCACATTTGTCTGAGCCAATTACAATAAAGTCTCTGCACTACCTCACGGCTGTGATTTGCCGGTAGAATCTTAAGGCTCGAGAGAGTTAAAATATCCAATCACTGACCACGAAGCAGAACTGCAGATGTGCACGTAAGGCACGGAAACAAAGTGAGGCAAAATTATTTTCGCGAAAAACCAGGGTCCCGATTTATAAATAACCAAAAAATACTATAAACAAATAAATTAATATGTACATACACTGAAAACAGTGAATAAATTTTTTGTAGTACTTGAACGGTTTTGAAATGACTATGGGCTACAGGCGTGAGATGTGGAGATATTAAGGCGGCAATGATTCGTGCATCAAATCATCAAATGTAGAAGCACCTCTACACGCCAACCACTGAACAAGCATGTATGATTTCCTTCTAACTGTTTCTACTATGGGTCTTCAAGAAGTCACCATTTTGTAACTTTGTTGGACAAAAATCCCTATTAAAGTGTTTTGTTTTTCCTATGCAGTTATTACATTTCGAGTTAAGGGAGTCTGAAACAGCCGTTATTATCCAAGCGGGATGTTAGCGGGCTACGAAAAGGCGTTTATATATATTTTTGTGCTGTATTGGAAGTAGTATTGGGCACTTGCTTGGTAGGAGTTTACTTTCGTAAATTAACACACTGGGTGCGCAGGCATAGTAGTTTCTACTTGAAAACTACTGAAGTTACTCAGAATGAGAACTGTCGAATATATACCTACTTTGTGTGGAAAGTTCTTCTACAAACAAAAGTACTATACGCTTACCTTACTTCAACTTGTAAACTAAGGAACTACTCGTACTATACAAATCAGCTATCATCAGTATACATTTGACTTTTTTTCTAGAAACTGCTGACTACCTGACATCTGTATAGAGACAAAGGGCTGCCAAGTTGACATAGGTCTAAAGACATATGGTTGCCATGTTGACATCTGTATAGATACACAGGGCTGCCAAGCTGGCATTGGCCTATAAACAAAGGGCTGCCTACCAGCTATCTGCCTATTGACGCAGGGTTGCCATCCTATCATACGTCTAGAGATGCAGAGCTGAAAACATGTAATCTTCTGGAGACGCAGTACTGCCAACGTGCCAGCTGTCTGGGTGCCGCTAGCGAAGCGTGGGTTATTGGCTGTACGGTTCGCCGCGTCGCAGCGCTCTGGTGTCACGGCGCCCTGATCAAAGCCACCAGCGACCCGGCGCAGGGCGTCCCCACCCCTCCCCCTGGCTCCCCTTACATGACACCACCCTTCTCTTCCTCTACCTCTCTGAATGTCGCACTGTCTTCACTGAACATTCTCGTCTCTCCCAGGCAATGTGACCTTTGTTCCTTCTTCCTACACCACCAAATACGGCTGTAACTTAGACAAAATTCTTAAAAATCACATTCATGGTACACTTGTGTCGCGGAAATAAGGCTGTAATCCTTTAATAAAGTTAGGTTTCGTATCCAAAAGAACTGGGTGAAAATGAAGTTCAAATAATGTGAATCTATGGCCACTTATATATTATAACAACTACATTTTTACTTTTTTATTAATGCTTTAAGGAAGAAACACTTCATAATATTTTTTTTGTGTTCACAATACTATTATTTTAACGAAAGCATATTTCGTATAGGGTATTAAATGTTTACAAGGACCTGCTAGTTTTACGTTATTTTGAATACCAATTTTCGAATTCAATATTTTGAAACAGAAAATGCCAGTATTTAATGTCTAATTGAAAACGAAATATATAATTTTTGAAAATTTTCGAATAGGAGGAAGTTTAATATAAAGTTTCAAAATAGTCGGTTACTACTACAAACTACGTCATTTAATAACAAAAAACCCAATAGTAATAAACTCTGCACCTTAAAAAGGCTTAGCGAAGTCCATTATGTACTAAGGGTGAAAGGTATTCGAAATAATTATTTTCACAGACTGCAGATCTTATTATTAAACAACACCCAGAAATTCACTATTATTATTTACTTCCCCTTACTTTTAGTTATTTTGACAAACGTTGGGTTCCAATGCCTATTTTCAATTGCTAATTCCTACAGTAATATTTGTACATGTCAACAACCTGTAATCACACAATTTTGCCTCATTATTTTAACAGGGAATCATCTCGAAAAACTGGTAACATACTTTCGTTGCTGTCCGGTATGTAAGGTCGACAAGTGACTAGCTACATAAAATTAAATATTACATATAATTCCATGTCATTGCTTTTGTCTGGGTTCTGGAGTAGACAGTCAGTACCTTTAAGGCCATGGTCTTTCATTTATTTCAAACAATTGCAAATAACTCGAATAATTTTTAACCAATGCTTTGAAAAAAAATTGAGACTGTGTACATTCATACGATACGCAATTTTGGTAGATCAATTTTGAAAATAACGTACCGTTCGCTAGCAAAAAATAATTTTGCTTAATTTTGGCTTATTTTGACAGCAAAATATGTGATATTTCAGGGGCAAAAATCTAAAAATCCGTTTGGTGCATTGTAACAGAAATATTCAGCTACAAACGATGATGTATAAGTGTTAAAACTGTCAGATGAATTTTTGATATATGTACTAATTCACGTAAAAAACATTTTCGAAACGATTTTGTATTAGTTTACTAAACATCTTCCAAGATAAAAGCAAAACAAATACAAACTTTTAGTTTTTGTTGAAATAGAATAATGGCAAGGGCCAAGAACATTTCGCGAAAAGAATTTTGCCTCACTTTGTTTCCGTGCCTTACGCGCACATCTGCAGTTCTGCTTCGTGGTCAGTGATTGGATATTTTAACTGTCGCGAGCCTAGGGATTCTACCAGCAAATCACAGACATGTGGTGTTGCAGTGCAGGAACCGTATTGTAATTGGCTCAGTCAAATGAGATACGGCTCTTCACACAGACATGCTGCCAATAACCATGAAGCAGAATTGCAGGTGTGCACGTAAGGCGACGTGGCGTAAACATTTTTTGCATAAAAGATAAGTGGCTCCAATAATTGACATTCCTTTCACTTTAATCAGCCTCAGAGCACAGAAAACGTGAACGACTCTGCTATTACGTGGACAGTGGAACCATCTGACACTTCACACGAAGCGAAGCGACCGAGGCAGCAGGTTGACTCTTCGGAAGCCAAGAGGGACGCCAATGTTTGCAGAGCGAAGTGAAACAAGAGGAGAATGGACTTCACGAGGACGAACTGATCGATCGCATAATGGATGCAACCGCACACACAAAAGGAACACCACGACGATCTCAGACGAGCAGCGCGCTTTGTTCACACGACCTGCAACTGCATTGGCGCCATCGCACGAGAGAGAGTTTATTTTTATCGCTATCTGACCTTAATTACATGCAAGTAAAGTAGAATACCTTTCAAAACAAGCATGTCTCATTGTCGACGACATCGTAACTGTATTTTCGAACAGTACTTTTTTGAAGGTAATTTCGCAAAATAATATTTTCATTGGCTCGTAGCCACGAAATTTATTCGAGGAATCAATGTTGAACTTAGTGTTAGCTCAATTGACTTTTTTGCTCATTTGCCTACTCGTTAGGTCATTTAATTACTTTTTTTGAATGCTACGCAAGAACTTGTCGAAAACCGTTCAACTGATAATGTTTAGCTCAAACATTCATCTTGTCCACGCACATGCTGCATTTTAAGACATTTTATGTAAGCATTTGTCGCTTCGTGTTTAAAATGTTATGCAAATAATGACACATGTTTCGTAATGAAGGGTAATGTTATAGGCAAAACAATTTTTTTATTTGTAAGAATTTCATTACGTATAACCCAATTAATTAATTATGTGTTTCAAATATTTTCGCATCTAAAACTATTTTAAAATTAATTTTATTAAGAGGCACTAGTTCCCTTACTATTCATTCATTCGCTCTTATTAGCTTAAAATAGGGGAACTCTTATATTTTCTTCATATGTTTCATACACATAGTTTTTTAGTTGCTCTAAATAACTGACACCTATACTAAGTTACACTCTAAAATACAATCAAGATTATCATTCTCAGTTTCATTAAGTTACAATTTTTTTCACTGGGTAGACCAATTCTTTTTTTCGTCAATGATGTGAGACTAAAAATAAAATAAAAAATCAGGTAGAGGTACAGATTGAAATAATATATTAAGCGTATTTTACTTACTAATCACAAAAAATCCTATTACTTAACCGGTAATTTGGATAACATAATGTAAATGTGTAAGTAAATTGTCATATCAACCAATTCGCGTTAACGTAGTCTATATGTAGAGCCACGATTTTGTCGCGAAAAGATTTTTGCCCCACTTTTTTTCAGTGACTCTCGTGCACGTCTGCAGTTCTGTTTCAAGGTTATTGGCAGCGTGTCGTTGTTCAGACACGTTTCTCATTTGACTGCACCAATCAGAATAATATTATTGTGAGTCTGTACGTCTATAATTTGCCAAGGCAAGTGAGAGTAAAATCATTCAATCACAGACGATGTAGCAGAGCTGCAGGTGTGCACATGACGCATCGAAACCAAATGTTGCAAAAATATTTTCGCCATAAAATCGCGGCTCTATCTATATGCAATAAATAGTGTACCATCATTTCCACAGCAAGCATGCTATGCATCTTTGTTTGCTGGTTTTTCAAAGTGAATTGATAAGATAAATTAAAATCCTTAATGTGCAGTAATATTTGCGAATATCTCTTATTAAATTAGTGAGATTAATTCTCTGAGACACTCTGTCGTTTTCTAAATATTCCCAGTGGAACAGTTTCAACTAATTGAACTAGCGAAAAAACATTAGAAATCCATGAATATTCACTGTTTGAAGTTTAAAGTGTAATTTGTTACGTCAGCCTAGTACTATAATTAGAGATGATGGCTCGAGGTACGTCAATTTCGCGGATTCATCTGGCAGCAGCCTAGACTTGTCAGTCCTATACACCCACTGGCCACAATCTATTATCTATTGGCTTATAACCGTACAAGCAGGTAGCTAGCGATAGCACTTCGCATTATTTCCTTAATTACTACTGGCTTGCAGTAGTCAAACGCGTTTCGTAACAGCCGCCAGCAAGTCACAGACATGACAATGAAGTATACATAATTGGCGTTCAACCTGACCTGGAATGTATCTGCGAAATTTACGTACCTCTAATGATGGCATATCGCGAAAACGTTTTGTATCAACATACCTTTTTGAAAACGCTGTACTTTCTTGGACCATATATGATTGCCTGATGTACGTTTGCCGCAACGTAGATGTCTGGCGACCAATAACGGTAATCAATTATCGATTCTAATTGGCTCAGTTAAATAGGGTAACAGCTCCATGTACAAGCGAAGGTCAGTAATCTTCTGGTAAGCTGAGTGTGTGTTGAAATCGAGCAAACTGTCAAGTTTTCCCGCGACAATTCATCATCTCTAACTATGATTTATGTTTCTATTTTTTGTGAAATTAAATTTGACGGAACAAACATAATGCATACAAAGAGAAAGGTGTTATTTCGCTTACTATCTCTCCTTTTCTGAATAATAGCTGAACAAAATTAAAAGAGTGGTACTTTGTATTCAAAATGTTGCCTTCTATAAGGCATGGACCCGCTTTTTTGGACATACCACGTGAGTTTTTTCTCCTGTGTTAAATATGCATTGGTAGCATTTGTCAAGTGCTTCACAGAATCACTTGTATCCTGTAGAAGTAAGAATTCTTATATTTCTTGAGGCGAAAGACGTGACCTGAAATCTCTGACGCGGACTGGACACGAAATCAGATCTCAGCTGAACAGCAGTCTCCGTGTTATGAGGTGTTTCTTGCTCTTTCCTCTCCCTTGTGTTTCAGGGAATTGAGTTTAAGAGAAAAAAGTGGGAAACACCTTGGAAACTTGGCGTCTGAGCACGTACCGCGCTGGTTCACTGTGGCAAGGTCGTGCGTGGATTTTTACAACTTTGTTTCTTTCTAAGTAAATCTTGCTTTTCTTTGTCCGTGGGATAAAATGCTAGAGGTAAGAAAACCATTTCATGCAACCAGAAAATATGTTCATAAAAATACAGAAAGTCAAGGGAGAGCTTTTAATTTATAATTTAATCCCTTCGCAAGGTTTACTTTTTAAACTTAAGCAGTATCATAAAGTAATGTTTATTTTTGCTGTGCGTTGCTATAAATCGTACTTTGAGTGAATAAATACGAATTATGTTTTTCAAGAATCCAGAGTAATTTTAAAAAGTTTAAAAATGCTATCACTTCCCATTAATTTGAACAAATTCAAAAGCATTAAAATTGTTTGATTGTTTCGAAATACGTTCACTGTTACATCTCATATTTTACAACTTTTGCTCGTGCAAACGCTTTTCAAATGCGCTGGGATAAAAAAATTAATAAATTTTATGTTTGCTGGCCGAGCTGAGAAATATTAAAAATTAATTTATACCAGCGCTTAAGCGATTATGGATTTCTTATGCAGAAATAATAAAATATATTTCGGTAGAGTTGGAATTAAAATATGAATACAAATGTTTCATCAAATTCGTACACATTCGAGAATGTTTTAAAACGTTAAATTAGGTAAATTAGATATAATTTCAGTTTCAAGAATATTTCGATAATTCTGTTTTCGGATAGAAAAAGAAAACATAGAAACATATTCTGAATTGAAATCATGAAAATATTGCCACAAAAATTAATGCAAGGATGTGTTTTTGATATATTTAAAATGAAAGTACGTAACCTATATGCTCACAGTTTTCAGGGTATCGAAAAAAAAAGTTTAAATATCCTATGGAAATTAGGTCTACGCCAAGATGAACAACAAAGTCAGCGGGGCGTTCATGAATGTTCGACAGGTACTAAACGAAATCTGATGTAATTTAAGGCCTCGCTCTTTAGTTTTGCAGTGGTTTCGAAAATATTTTTTTTAAACGCAAATTAATACATATATAAAAATTTTATTCATACAGTTTTAACATTTATATATCGTCGTTTCTGTCTAATTTTTTCTGTTGCAGTACAGCAAATGGATTTTTAGATTTTTGTCCTTGAAATATCAAACATTTCGTTGCCAAATAAGCCAAAATTAAGAAACATATTTATATACTGCTAAACGGTATATTACTTAAAAAGAACATTCCGGCAAAATTGTGTATCATGTGACTGTATACAATCTCAATTTTTTCAAAGCATTTGGTTAAAAAATATTCGAGTTATTTGCAATTGTTTGAAATAAATTATATATCATGGCATCAACATGTTATTCCCTAGTATTGTTCCTGCCTGGGCCACAGACTAAACAGTAATACAGACGCGAAATAACGTGGCGGATCGTTTGGTATTGGCAAACTTTGGCGCTTTTTGGCTGCCCGAGACTGTTGATGTCAGCCGCGTGTCTGTTTGCCTCCTACATGTTACGTCAGGTTTCCAATTGGCCCGGTTGCCGATTATCAGAGCAGCTGCATTACGCTGATTGGCGGTAGGCGTCTCCGCCATCTTGCTGGCCAGGGAAGCCATTTTGCTGGCGTGTGTGACTGAGTTCGCTGGCCTACCGGCTATTTAACTTCTGTATTCTTAAATATTCTGTGGCTGGACTCTGGGCTAGGTAGCGCTCTCTGAGAATAATATAGAGAAATTGCTAACGACAAAGAAGAGAACCAACCAGCCATACCGCCCGTATATTTTGTGCTATGTTACGTTTCGAAAATTCGCAGAGCCACTGAATTTTTATCAAAAAATTATGCACGAACTTGTTTAATGTGCTATATGCAGACCTGTAACTCAACTTTGTTAGTTACTGGATGATTTTAACTCCTGAAGTCTACTCTCAATCCACGGACGTTTGGTGTATCTGTAACATGCTTTATTGCTGCAGTGTATTGGGTGACGCCTGATTACAAAGACACGCTGCCAATAACCATGAAGCACAGCTGCAGATGTGCATGTAAGACAATAAAACAAGTTGGTACACACTTATGTACACCAAGAATCAGTGGCAATAAAGATTCGCCTGTATAGTTTCTCTCACATTCCACGGTAACTTTTTCCCGAGGCATACTATCGATATAATTTTCTTTGGTATCATAGTAGGTTTTTATCACGTCTCTAGGCAGTACAAAATACTCATTATGCATCTGAGAATTCTCTACCAATATACAGTTTGTCTCTCTTCCATTTATTTTCGTCATAATATAGTACGAATGATAGGTTTCCATATTTTACACTGAAACTATTGTTTGTACATTTAACACACTGCTGTTTAAAAGTGTTTAGATTCCAAATATGGTAATTTTTTTCCTTATAATACCAATGGTAGCGATCCTCAAGATTTTTGGCAAACACCCAAGTATATACATATATTTTCAGACTTTTACATTATCAGTGCTCAACTTTTGCAATATTTACAATCTGAAGTATGGAGAAGTGTCCTGTACTCTGTATGGCTTAAAAACTTCCATTTTTCATAATTTTTTTTTTTTTTACTTTTTATGTACGTACATACATGCATGTACGCATGTCTTCTTTAGCTGGCGACGACGTGTTTTAATACAAAAGCTGTTCGTACCTGAATATGCCAATCAAATTAATGCAACTGTAAAGCTTAGGACGCGATGAACATTAACTTAACACATACTGTACATAGTTATTGTTTTAAGAATATCGTAAACATAAACACATGCGCAGAGGCCTCATTGAAACCTTTTACGCAGTATTTTTATTAAGCGAAAGTTGAACCGCCTCCAAATTGTCTTAATACTTAAACATTCCTTGTGCATGTGCTTATCGCTATGTGAGATTGTAGCTAGTCACACAGAATTACATGCTAGTTAACTCTTGCACTGTACTTATGTAAATTGTAACTCAGCCTTAAATGTGAGGGGGTGTGACATTAGTGCAGGAACCTTAAACTTGCAGCACTTTAAAGATGATAATGACTAGAGGTACAGTGTTTTCCAACGCACCTAGTTAAAAAAAAAAAAAAACCTTGTTGTGGAAAATTTTTGCGAAAAATGAGTGGCCCTATTCAGAGCGAGAAAAAAATGTTTCTTTTCGAGGTCCCTCCTTGCCCATTTAAATTCGTCCTCGGCATAATTATTCACGCCAACCCACGCCTGGCAATGCGGCGGCAGATTTAATTAACAGGAACTCTGCCGCCGTTAACGAACGGTATGGCGGAGCCCGCGAGGCGACCGTTAACAAAAATGGCTGAACGCAATTACTCCCACGTGCTTCAATTTCAGCTGGAAACACAGAGGAAAACCACTTCCACGCGTGGCAGTCCGCCATCGCCAATGTTTCTCTTCTCCACTCCACCTAATGTTTTCTCTCTGCAAAGCTAAGCCACAGAGGTGTGCTGATACGACTCACTCACTTCTTATCGTGGTGTTGCAACCAGCATACTGCAACAAAATATTCAAGTTTTATATTACATTCAAAACATTTTTTTTTTTTTACTCTTAACAACAAGAACCTCTTCGAAACCAAGTTTCTAACCAAATTCAATAGAACTAGGAAAGCTCTTCTTGTAAAAAATACAATGTCCTTGGTATGATCTTTGAAAGACCTGTGCAATGGAAGGGCGTGAGTATGTCCAAGAAACTAAATCAATCTACTTGGTATATTTCTAGCATTAAACAGTATCACAGAATATTTGTACTGGCTTATAAAGAAAAACTTACAAGAAATTCGTAATCTTTTCAAAATCACCAAAATTATTTATCAAATACATGTTAAAAATTTTAACTTGTTTTAATATTAGTAAAAAGAAAGAAAAGAAAGCGTTTGACATGTCCTTTGTACGCGTACCTTTACTTTTGTAAACAACACATTTTACTTACCAACACCAATACATCGCACATGCTATACAAAATTTCTAATGTTACTTAAAAATCACTACACATATAAATCATTTAACAAGTCTTATTTTGCAGTACGGCATGTATACACAAATTCATGCCATTTTAACTGGAAGTGTACCATAGACTCGAAACTCATTACCGTTGTTATGTAACGTTACTACTTTCTTATATCTTTATAATAATATCCGAGAAAATTAATTCTACTTAACAGAGATTGTAAAATAACAAACATTCTTAGAGCAATGGAGAATCTCAGGAATCTTTCCTGCACCGTATTTTGGTAAACAACGTGGTTGCCTGTGTCTTTCGTAGTTGGAGCACAGAATATTAGGAATACAGAAGTGAAATAGCAGGTAGGACAGCGGACTCAGCCACACACGCCAGCAAAATGGCTTCCCTGGTCAGCAACATGGCGGAAACGCCTACCAACAATAAGCGTAAGGTGGTTGTCCTGCTCACCGGTAGCTGCGCCAATAGGAAACATGCAGGAGGTTGGCATCAACAGCCTCTATCAGCCAATAAGCGGCGAAGTTCGCCCGTACCAATTGAGCCACCACGTAATTTCACGCTTGTATTACTACTTGGTCTGTGATTGGAGGATGATTTAGTTGTTTAATAAAGACGAGCCCCAAATATCCAGTAGCGGTGCACCAGAGTTATCATTGGCCCAGTCAGACCAGGACAAACTAATAACTAAAGAACAACGTCACATGTGGACATGTTATATTGAATTTTATCCCACAGCAAACTTTTCCTGTTATAAGTCAGTGCCCCTAATTATTCCGTAATTTTTACAAAACAATTTGTAAAGGATGATTCGGAATAATGCTCGATTATTTGGCAAAAAATATATGTTCTGCAGTTTTTGCTAAATATCTACAGACGGCGCTTTATTGCACAGAAAGGTACCTGCTAACTTGATTTTTGATTAGTGTTCTGAGTGTCGCCGTGGCCGAAACGTAAACATGAAAGTGTAGGTCCGGAGTTGCTTCAGTGCAACAACGCCCTCATCTTTCTCCAAACACAGCGCAAAGAAGGCCAACTGAACGACGATATAGGACACCAGAGAGAGTCATATAGGGTTTGTCTCATGATGGTCACCTAGAAGACAAGATGGGCCGCCAACTGCTCGTCGTGCCAGTGAGAGGGTCGCAGGTTCGAGTCCCTAGACGTGCTGCTCACGCCGCTAGTTGTCTATAATCTCACAGCCTTCGGCCTCTTGAACAAGGGGAGGATATCAAATACGATTAAGCCTATAAATAATCCATTCTAATTCAACTTAGTTATAATTCACACTGTTAACACCGCTCCCAATAAACTATCATGAAGTCTTTAACTTTTTGTGGAACCGTCCTTATTCAGTTACTTATTTATCCTCTGTAGCGAAGCCTCAAGTGTAAAAGATAAAATGTTTTACAACGGTAGTATTTACGTGACAGGCGTTCCTTTCCTGTTAATTGTGAATTATCTTTTGTCTGGCCCTGTGTCACTTCTGGAGGTTATAATCTTTGAATGTTTTTTTACAGTGGGACTTGTGATAATAAGAATTTATGGGTTTGTGAACATGCATTCTTCTGGAGGTTTGTTATTTATCTGCAAACAGCCGCATATCGTCAAAGAATTATCTTCCTATTCTATAAAGCGTAGCAATCTTATGATTTTAGAGACTATTTTACACATACTATTTTGGAGACGCTTCATTTTTTTTTTATAATAACAGCAGTTATGAATTATTTTTTGTAAATAAGTTGGTGTACTTATCAATGAAAACAAAGTTACACGCTTACATAAATAATATAGCTCACAACATGGAAAATACGTTACAACGTTCTTAGTTAAATCTATAATTTCCATTAGCTTATATATTTTCTATTAGACGCAAAGAGACGAACGTATGCATAATTTGTAACTACAAAGTACTGGCGATTCCTATGTTTCATGGAATATATCTTTACTTCTACTATACATCTGTTGTGAATGGTGTTATTACTGTTTGTAAACTAGTTTTTTACTCTGTGTAAGTCAAAATACATTAAAACTTGTCTGTATCCTTAGAAATTATGATGTGAATTTTTCTCACTGAACACACAAGCCAACGCAGATGTCTATATTTAAAAAAAATACTAAGCACAAAAGTAAAACTCTGATATTTTGATAGAAATTAACTTGGAGAAAACACCGTTACTTGGACCAAGTAGATATTGCTCACTACGCATTGAATGTTAGCTGCTATAATGACGTTGACCTACCAACGGTCTTGGCTTCGTCTACTCGAGTGAAAATGAAAATGACGGAACATTTTCCAAACCATCAATTCCGAAAAAGGCAACTGGTGGGAACTGCCGTACTAATTTCTGTAACATGCAACAAGTTAAGTCGTTGAATACGTGCAGTAGCATTTCAGCGGCGCAATGTTCAATATTGTACGAGACATTACATGCAAAAATTAATAAAGAAACTCATTCACGAACATTCCGCACACGAGAAAATATTTATGTAACATGCACACACGCAGCTGCTAACAATTGAAATCTAAATTAAAACGCGTGGGTTCGAAATTGTTACACAGAGAGGAAAGTAGGTACTGTTGTAATAATCTGTTGAAATAAGAATAACTTTGAAGTTTGAGTGTCAACTGTCTGGATTTTTGCTACAACTTGTTCTGTTGAAGTAACAAACTTTCTGTAAAAAGAGAAAAGGGTATCCTTTTTTTTACAGAATATATTTTTATGTTCACAGCAAACTTTGTTCTGGGAACATTACAGAAGTATAAGCAACCAAGCTGAATTGTTTTTGCCTACTTTAACAGACGACTTGTAATGACTACACATTATTTTCAGTATACTTACACTGTAAACATAAATTTGTAATTTATGAAAATAGGTTATGATAAAGTATTTTCCCATACATCAGTGGTAACGTTTCAATTAATTTTAAGAAGCACTCAAATGGATACTCGTTTATGAAAGTGTTAAAACACCTGCTATGGTTACGATCTGAAAACAAATCATGTGTGTCGTACTGTGAATGGATGAAAGTAATCTATTACTGTTTACAACGTTTTTTACACTTCAGTTTTTTTAAAATATATATTTCTTGTTTTCCAAAATCTAATTATTATAAACGATAGCAAAGTAAAGCCGCGTTGCTGACGAAGATTCAGTAACCACGGGTTGGCTACCACACCTAGTAATATGCACTTTTACTGGATTCATGATGGGAATAATTGTGAACAGCCAAGGACTCACGGCTGCTATTTTATGGCCTCGTTCTTTACTTTCTTCTGTTTTGCGAAAGTAAGTTTTTACAGCTTAAACGAGAACATTTATAAAAAATAGGTCTGGCAGTTTTCTTTAAAATGGTTTTTGTTGGCGTAGCTAATGTTTTAAAGCAGGAAACTGTACAGTTTGGGCTGAAAAGTAAGTTAACCAGAAATTCGTTAATTTAATAATTAGCTAAATCCATAGTATTTACTGCCTTGAATAAATCAACCAACATGGAGAAAACCATTTTAAATAAAACTGCCAAAACAGATTTTTTATATCTGTTCTAGTTAAGGCGCAATGAAACAATATAGCTAAAAAGTAGAAACTACATGGCCTTACACTGCGATTACAGCGCCATAAATACAAATATATTTATCCGAGTATTTTGACTAGTAACCTTCCTGTGGAAGAAAGAAATGTTTTATACTGTTGGTCATAGGTTTAAAATAAGCAATAGTAGTCAAGCAATACGAACTGTACACAATGTAAGAAACTATTCCCTCTGCCTTGTCGAAGCGTAAAACATTATAAAATATTTGTAGGCCAAATTAATTGCAGGAGTTCCATTATTGCAAAATTTGCTTTGTTTCGCATTGAAACTGTATTTGTTAAAAAAAAATGTTATACTGTAATGTAAAGTATTCGAATGGAATAATAATACTGACTTATGTTTGTGTAGAAGAACATTTTATTTAGAAAAAGAAGATTGTCTTGGGGCATATATTTTTATTTTACTCGCCGACAGCCCGAGTGGAACGAACTCTCTACATTATCGGCTCGGGCGTTGAAAGAAGGAGGACTCTAGAGTGAGCGCTTGAAAATTTCCCTTCTTCACATTCCCACCCCACCCCTCCCCACCACATCCACCGCAAGTCTTTGTTATTCTTTACCGGCAGAATCACTTCAGGAGGTCGGGGCGCGGTATCTTGATAGATGCGGGGTAAAATGACGTCGTCGCTGAAAAACGACGGTGCCCTCGCCGAATATCCGGAGGAAAATATTGACAGCGAGGGTTGGCCGGGGGTTTGCGGAAGGGAGGATCCTGGCGGATATGACGCCCCGCCTCGTCTCTTGGGTCGGCTAACCACATTTACGTCGAGTTAGTGTCTACCTTCGCTGTCCATAGTCAGGCCGGCTACGACACGCCAGGAAATTACGTATCCTCCGATGCTGCATCGAAAAATACACTTGTCACCATAAACAAATATATTACATAACCACTTGGCAGTAGTACTTCGTAATTATTCTCTGTAATTTATTTAAGTTTAATGCGTCTATTTGGTCTATTTTTAGTATAGTTTCACACAAAGATATTGCACAAGTCATGTTTACAATATAGTTACTAAATTATATATAAAATATAAATATATGGAAACTAAGGCATTAAAATTAAATTTTGACAGTTTTGACAGTAATACACACACACACACACACACACACACACACACATATATATATATATATATATATATATATGTCCTCTGATCAGTTGGGGCTCTTGGTATACTTGTAAGAACATGGCTGCATTCTTCAAAACCTGATGATAAAAAATGACGTA
Source organism: Medauroidea extradentata (assembly GCA_003012365.1). Lineage (NCBI taxonomy): Eukaryota > Metazoa > Arthropoda > Insecta > Phasmatodea > Phasmatidae > Medauroidea > Medauroidea extradentata. The sequence continues at coordinate 33,116 of PNEQ01052905.1, read as the reverse complement.
AGATAGGAATGAAACAGTGCATAACACTAAACAAAGATTTTCTCAGATATTAATGAGCAGAAGAAATAATAAATTATCACGTACTAAAATATTTTCAATTTTTTTTATTATGTAGTTACCTAGTATGTGTACATTGTCTATTTGTATTTGTTGCGTAAATATTCGTCAACAGAATAAAATACTTTGAATTGTGCCATTTCTTTAGTTATTTCCTAAAATTGTTTGTATCAGAAAATCATAAATTCTGCAATCATTGATGCAATGGTTAAAACGACGGACTGATCAGTAAGAACACCTTCTTTGAAACATTTTTAATTTGGCAACTAGCAGGTGTATAAGCTTTCTTTGCCACTTTGTGTATTTTTATACTAGTAAATATAAACACGACAGTGTAAATAACAGTTGTATATATTTTAACCGTGCTCAAAACTTAAAGTCAGGTGTCAGGTACATTGACGAAATTTATACATATTTTGTCTACTGCCACCTGTGATTGTGTAGTCCCAGACAACAATTAAATTATTGCAGTAATTACTAATTTTAGTTACTGATTACACTGAACTTACTTTACAACTTCAAAATATTAGTTAGATTTTTTACCCAACCTTACATGATAACTATGGCTAGAAAAATTCGCGAGTTCAATTACCTGCATGCTAGAATCCAATGTACTGTGAATACTCAAGCCCCGTCTATTCGTTCATTGTCTGCTGTCTGAATGAGTAGCAGGTAGTGGACAAATGGTAGGGCTTCGGTATACACAGAATAATTAATTCTTGCATGTTGGTAGTTGAACTTGAGAAATTTCCTAGCTCTAATGATAATGAGTTTCTAGATGAAATGTTTGAATTTTCGTGACACTTAAAATCCGTTTATCTTATTCCTACGGCCACACTCTTATCATGAATCTTATCGTTTCACATACGAGAATCTCCGTGCTCATATGTTGACAGCATTTTTTTCAATGGGACTTGCGGTGTATGAACGTCAAGTGAGTGAGTGAGAAATTTTGGGTCAGCGCTTAACATCGAGGTCTTCAGCGCTGGTGAAGGGTGACATGAGTTGAGTATGGAGCGGCGCCGGAATGAAGGAGCGTGAGAAACGGGAGATCCACGAGAAAACCCGCCGACCAGCGGTATCGTGTGACACGAAAGAACGTCAAATTTGATACTTATTTCGGCCAGGTGATTATCAAATGTTCTTACTTACCCGTGATATGCCCATATATTTGTGTCCGGAATGACCACATGACCACACTAAATCCTCCTCTGTAAACTCCCACCCCCTCCACTTACAGCGCAAGAACACGCAGACTACGAGCACAGACAACTGAAACATGCAGAACTTAATTGGGATTTATTCACCGAGTCGATAGCCAGCTCGCATTTTTCCACGAGGTGAAATATTCACGAACAAGTTCCCATCGCGCGAAGTTCCGCTGCGACCGTAAAATGCGATGACGTTCTCGAGGTCGTATTTCACCTGGCGGCTGCGAAACGGCTGTCGCAATTAAAATTCAGTGGTCAGTTTTAATTGCCCCGTTCCCGACCCCCTACGTCCACCCCTCCTAACCAGGGGCATATCTGATTCCGCTCGTGGCGCCGGAAGCCAAATCGATGAGCTCAAATATACATTTTAACCTCATTGACACACAATATTTGTCAGGGATTATACGCACTCGGGTTAAACTTTTCTAAATATGATATGCTAGAGTCTCCGTATTCTATGCTTCCCTGTACCATTCATTCGATTGCGACAAATGATTTTTGGTGAGTAGTTATGCGTACACACGCGAAGGTTTCTACTATTACAAAAAAAAATTGGGGGAATGGGTTAGAACGTCTGAACGGGACAGTCAAAAACATTTAGCAAAAAAAAAAAAAACTTGGCGTGTTGTGAGTGTTATGCGCTACTATCAGGGCGGTCGGGCTCAAGCCCACTTCCCTCCCACTTTTTATCAAAACAAATTATTTATTAATTTATGAAATACTCCCTTCGCTCACAATCCTAAATTATGGTTTCAGCGATCTTTATTTACTTTATAATGTAAACACTGGAAACAAGTGGGCGGAGTTTGAGCTCGACCGCCCTGACAGTAGCGCCAAACACTCACAATATTCTCGGTAACTTGACGAACTACAGCCAAACAACAAGGGGGTAAAGCAAACTACATTGATAGATAGACGAGTGTCCAGACCTACTTCTACGACCGTGATGGAGAGCTAACAAAAGTATTAAAATGACCCTTCCTGGCAGGGCTGCCAGAGCTAAGGCCGCGGCCTTCTACTAAAGACGGCTATTGTGAAGGTCTTTGTCAAAGAATTGTGTAAGGTGAACTGTAAACTGCCCACTAACTTGTTATACGGACGTACAAAGATAAGACAACCAGGAAGCAATAACATCACGGAGTGTGCTCGGGTGGATACAAGCCTTTGGATTCTAGCCTGTTGTCAGTTAAGAAGAATAACGTGACGTTCTTATGTCTTTAATTGTTTGTAGAGACAGGAAAAATTCGCGGGTTCACTAACATGTAGGCTAGTCTCCAAGAGTATATGTGTAGAGCCACGATTTTATGGCGAAAAGATTTTTGCAACATTTGGTTTCGATGCGTCATGTGCACACTTGCAGCTCTGCTACATCGTCTGTGGTTGGATGATTTTACTCTCACTTGCCTTGGCAAATTATAGACGTACAGATTCACAGTAATCGTATTCTGATTGGTGCAGTCAAATGAGAAACGTGTCTGAACATAGACACGCTGCCAATAACCTTGAAACAGAACTGCCGATGTGCACGAGAGACACTGAAACAAAGTGGGGCAAAAATCTTTTCGCGACAAAATCGTGGCCCCATATATGTGTAATCAAGAAGACAACAGCTGTTCATTGGCTGCTCGCTGACACAGTGATGTAGGGCCCCAATATTGTTATGTTTTAGTAATTGGCTTAGCGGCTTCCAGGAACTGTGCTAGTAGTCGAGGGTCAATTGCGACAGTAAGTAGTTGGAATTATCCCAAAAGAAAACGTGAGTTTTTCAGGTCCCTAATTATTAGGGAGCGCAAGATAGTTTTCAAACATCTGTAAATTTGAGTTCGTTTCCACAATTGGCTGTTGACTTATTTGACACCTCCTGGAGTACAATGAACCAATAGTATGAAAGCAACTAAATACAAGCCCAGTCATGTGGTATGACTGTGTCAGCGAGCAACCTACAGATCAGTAAACCTGAGAATTTTCCCCGTCTCTATTATAGTCTGCCTCATAAAAGAATTCCACTTTTTGACAGTTGTGTTGGTATTTATTTTTTGAGTTGTTTCCATGAAATAAGCAGTGTTTCCCTCTGGCACAAGTGACTTTTGCACAAACAAACTTAACTGGATCTCAAACTGTGCAATTTATCAAAGTTAAAAGTAATTTCCTGCAGAAATCGTTACACATGATAGCCTTCAAAACTGTCAAAAAATTGAATTCTTTCGTGAGACAGACTATAATAATCATTCTACACGTGATGTAGATCTCAGCGTTGTTACATCATCTGACTGTTCTGAAGTAGGGATACCACAATGCCGTTATAATTGTTTTCAGAATTCTCGTGTTTTTGTTTTGTTTCAAAACTAATAGCCAGGAAATTTTTCTACTAACTGTAACCGTCTGTGTGGAGTGTTTTGCGTGTTCGAGACCTAGAAGTATCGGGAAACGGTAAGGGTGACACTGCACGTGCGTCACACTTTACTCTGGCCTCTAGGCGTAAGTTATTAAACTGGTGTACAGGATTCTCGCCAATACCGCAGACTAAATAATAATACAGACGTGAAATGACGTGGCGGCTCGTTTGATACGGGCGAACTTCACCCTTATTGGCTGCCCGAGGTTGTTGATACCTGCCCCGTGTATGTTTGGCTCCTGCATGTTACGGCAGGTTTCCTATTGGCTTGGCTACCGGCTGGCAAGGTAGCCATCTTATTCTGATTGGCGGTAGGTGTCTCCGCCATGTTGCTGGCCAGGGAAGCCATTTTGCTGGCGTGTGTGACTGAGTTCGCTGTTTTACCGGCTATTTCACTTCTGTATTCCTAAATGTTCTGTCCCAATAATAACCTCTAAGAGACATTTAGTCTGTGGACCTATAATTTTATTACGTATTACTAACGAAAAATTAATATTGTACACACCTATATCTTTTAAGCCATTATGCATCAACATTTTCAAATCTAAAAATGATCGTGGGACAATCGTATTTTCGCCATTTTCGGTCGCTAGAAAATATATTTCAATGACTAGTGGTGAACCTAATGTGGGTATGTAATGTACTTTGAATGCTATTCCTAAGCATGTTTTATGGTCTAAAGGCCAGCACTCCATCCGTCCATGATGCATCCATGCTTATAAAATTATTGCAGCACACTGCATACTAATAACTTCATTCATTGCATTGTTTATTCTTTCTTGCTTCAATTATTGTTACTAAGCTTTCTGCCTGTGTTTTTATAAAATATTTTGTCCTCGGCATTTAGAAATGCCTCTTGAGAGTTTACCCGAGACTTTCCTTATGGATCTTTGGAGGTTCCGTAATTAAGCAAGCCGTACTATTGGTCAGACTCTTCTAGATTCCTGGTAACCTTGTGAAGAGTTTCAGCGTTCATTACGTTATCCATGGTTAACTGGAGACTGTGCTGCTCTAGAACTTTAAAAAGCTATTCTTTGATGTCTTGAGTCTTTAGGCATTCGTTGTTGACGAGCTCAACTCTGCCATCCACTCCACACGCTTGGCACGTTGGTGAAGCTCGGAGATTCCAGTCGTACAGCTTGACCTTGAAGTCGCCATATCCAGTTTCCAGTTGGTCACTGTAGTGGGCACTTTCCACACATTTTCTCTTCATTCCGAACTCGTACATCGGAAATCAGTCCGAAAGTCCATCATCCATTTTCAGAGTTAGTCCGTTGATCTGGTCGAATGCCGAGAGAGAGATTTCCTTCTCTTCCTCCATTCTCACTGTTATAAACTGACATTTTATCGGTTTCACATGAAACTAATGGGGCGGCTGTAGCCAGATGTAAGCACTTTGTACTGTAATTATTCCTGAGCAGATATTAGTCATGAGTGTTGAGCAGGTTTCAAATACTTTTCAAATTGTCAAAGTTCTGCCCGCCGTTTGGCGACCTCGGCAGGCAGTCACCCTAATGTGGCAGCCTGAGTGAACGTAGTTTGCTCTTTAGAGGCCTAGAAGTGTGGAAGAAATAAGGGCGACATAACATGCGCTTCAAGCCGCACCCTAGACTCTAGGTGCAAGTCACTGAACTGGCGTGCATTTTTCTCGCCGACAACAGTCTGTATGACACTTTCTGTGGCGACACTGTTATTTTATGACGTATTTTTAAACATAAAGATGTACTGTACACGCCTATACATTTTGAAATATTCTGTGCCAGTATTAACATACCTTAAAAAGCCGCAAAATAAACTCCAATTTGCGACATTTTTGGCTACTAGACAACATGCTTTAGTAAGTAATGGTGGACTTGAAATTGATACACTCACGTGTAACGTTCTTTAAATGCTATTTATTAGCAGACACCACTCACGAACAATGAGCTGTTTTCGAATATTCTGTTAACGGCCGAAGCACTGTACACCCCTCGGCTGCCTACGCAGGCAGCCACCTTAAGGGGGATTTATCCTGTCGGATCGGTTTTTTTTTTTAATCATGAAATAGACACCTTGTTTTACTTTTTTCACGCTGACAAGGCATAGTTTATTGTTTCATTCACTTTTTGGAATCCAAATGGCATTGTTTCTGTTAATGTTCCGGCCTCTGTAGTCGCTCCCGTAAATAAAGCAATTATTCCTTTTCAGCTGTTTCACGTTGCAAAATAATGAATATATTATGGTTCCAGCGATTACAGAAAATCGATTAAGTTTGTATCTATGCCTTGTCGTAACAAAAATTTTGATACATTGACTGGAACAAAAGTTATCGAGAAGAAACAGATAAATCCCCTTAATGTTGGTCACAGAATCACATTACTCAGTCAGTATCCGCGAAATACACAACGGCGTGTATAATAGGCGTTGCAACTTGAAACGTCACACAGGTCGATAATAGTTTACAAAAAAAAGTAATAACAACCTGAGTGTACCATCTCTCGCGCGTTGCAAGCCTTGGTTCCGCTGCGACTTACGGAGCTCATAACTAATGCAAGGAATCTTACAAGAACTCTGCCAGGGTTGGCTTATTTCTGAGCTCTTGGTCATGTCGACCGTTAAAGTAACAAGCGTTCTAGGAAGTCGGCCTTTAAGCTACTTTAATAAGACTTCCTTTCAATAAACTCCCTTGACCAGCAAACTTGCATACTGTTAGATACATAATTAAACATTAAAGATCAACAATGGAACGGACCTCTGATTTTCGTGAAAATGTTTTTTGCACAACTTAGCTTCAACGTATTATGTGCACATCTGCAGTTGTACTTAGTGCTTATTGGCAGTGAGTGTTGTGACGCTTATCTCACCGTGCTTATCGTAACAATATTACTGCGAAACCTCATGCCTGTGACTAGCGGGTAGAATCCCAATATGCCGAGAGTTATAACCATAGAACCGTTGACCACAAAGCTGAGCTGCAGATGTGAGCATAAGGCATTGTAACAAAGTGATGAAAAAATATTTTCGTGTAAATCAGGGGTCCTTAATCATTACTACACTTCATGACATTCAGCGGTAAAAAAAAAATCGCACCAGCGAATCCACTTTCCAGATAGATTATTGCTTGGCCATGACATCTCTTAAGAACCCTCTACAACTGGTGCATGAACAATGTTACAGGGTGTTAGGAGAAATCGTTTTTAAAAGATGCTACTGAACGTTCGTTTGATATCTTTGTCTACAAAAATAAAACTAATTTTAAATTGTATTTATATATATTTGGTTTTTCAGATGTCGTGCCTAGAAACATGGTTTCAGGGCACCTCAAAATTGCCAAAAAAAAAAAAAAAAAAAAAAAAAAAAAAAAAAAAAAAAAAAAAAAAAAAAAAAAAAAAAAAAAAAAAAAAAAAAAAAAAAAAAAAAAAAAAAAAAAAAAAAAAAAAAAAAAAAAAAAAAAAAAAAAAAAAAAAAAAAAAAAAAAAAAAAAAAAAAAAAAAAACGGGGTATTCAGATTGCTGTCACGTAAAAAATTACCTTCCAGAATCGTAAAATGATAATAAAGACGCAAACGCTGGACTACTCTGTACTTTCCATAAGTGGAAAATAAAAAATACCATAGCTTAAAGTCCTATAGGAAAAAGCCAACGATCGAAACAAAGAACGCCGTTTTCGTGCTCCGGGCATAAGGGCGACACTGTTATTAACTCACGAGACAATGTAACTCTTATCGCCTGCCCATATCCGTACCTCTAACGCAGCATCTAGGAGCTGCTGCTTAGGTCTCTTAAAGAGTGTGCAATTTTCCGCTTTTAAGGACATGGGCCCGAGTTTCTTCGCATTTAACGACAATTATTTTTTGAAACAAAAATGGGAGCCGATAATCGTAAAATAGCTTCGTAACTTTGTTTTGACTGATTTAAACTGCATACTCTAAATTTGTCGAGTCAGAAGACTGAAAAATAGTTGCTAATTAGTTAATTAACGAAATTTCCTTTTAAGTGATAAATTAACTATAGACCCTACTCACCATACAGTTTGTCTCGAAATATTAAATATTACATTGCATAGTAAAACCAATTTGCAAAAAAGTTATGGAGCAATTTTACGATATTGACTCTCGTATGGATTTAAAAAAAATAATTCTCTCGAAAGTCGAGAAACTCGGGCCCAAGCCCTTAAGACATAGAGTTAGGCGTTCGGTGAGTGCCGTACTGGTACACTCGACGAGAACCGAATCGCCTCTACATGCGGTGTACTAAACTGGCGTACATTATTCCAGTTTAAGGCGGTTTTTAGGGGTCTGGGATTTTATTTGTTGACAGTGCGTAATGGAGTTCAACAAGGCTTATATTTTTCTGACTTTTACGAATTTTTGCGAAATTTTTTGAGTTATAACGGTCTGGAAAAGCAGTTTCAAAGAACCTTCAGGGACATTGAAATCATATTTCCACAAAGCGCGCTGTTTATTTTCTAAATTATAGAATCAAAGTTTTAATCGTTTGTTTCCTTCGTAAGTAAACGTATTGGGATAAATGTTGAAAACACTTCGCAAGGGAATAAATAAACATGGCACTGTAAATCACAGTACATACAGTATGTGTACTGTGAAAGTATTTTGACGTGAATGTGTTGTGTGACGTGTTGCTTACAATCACTAATATCTGTAACGTTGACCTGCCTGAAATAACCTCAAAATTCAATAATTGTGTCACTATGGTTTCTGCAGTGTTACGATATGCGTTTCAGACTCACTTTATGACTATGCAGCATCCACAATGCGAATATCTGCTCGTGACCTTTCGCCCTTGAGCATTGTGTTTGTTAAAGTACGTCTCAGATATCTAAAATACCACAGAATATTTGATCTTGCTAAACTTCAGGATACTAATTGTTTCAGGAGTTAATATCAAATTAAATATTTGACTGATCCAAGAATAGCGACAAATACATAATGAAGAAATTAGATGAAAAAAAAAACATATTTATTAACTTTCTTGAAAAACATGTAGAAATTAGAACTGCATTAATTAACTTGATCGAGTTTTTGGGCGACAAAAATAAAATGAGAACAATGGGTGTTGAAAACAAGTATTTAACATGAAAAAAAGTGTAGGTATGGAAATAATAATAATATGGATCCTGGAAATTGGTTAACTACAATTTGTAAGTCTTACGGCATAACTACAGAAAATCAAACGTAATATATTTCGAACACCAGCACAATTTTAGCATTACGAAACTTAGTTTGTGCGGTATTAAAATCTTCTGTAGAGCATTCAAAGTCTCTTGAAAATAATATCTCTCAGGGCATTACATCTAACACGAGAAATTACTGCAACAGTTCAGAAAACTCATTTAAATCTGAAGTCGGAACATGGAGGTGTGCGAGATAATATTGGACTGGACAGTACCGTAATAACTTCTTCTTCGTAGTTGAAGTAGATTCCACTGCGACGACGTCCAGAAGTCCCGGGATATCACCAGGATCGTCGTCTCTCTACTGTAGAGATGATTAAAATCTTCCTCGACGACGACAGCCCTCTGGTGTGGTTCTAATCTCACACCACACGTCCTCCATCGACGTATCGTCGACACATTCCCTCTTTAGACAATGTCCCGGACCCCTCCAGTCCGCAATTCATCATACTGTCTATGCCCTCGGAGATCACACCTCGCGCACAAAACAAAACTAAATTCCTTGGAATAATATCATCATACTGCAGTTACTAAACTAAACATTAACAGACATATTTAGAATAAAATCAATTTTAAAATATTAAGCAAATTGTTAAATTAACTGTAAAATCTGGTCAGGGTATTCTCAACAATTATCAATTATTTAGAATAAGTTCCACCGAAATCTGAAGTAATTTACTTATTTAAAAGTTAGCTACCTGGAATATGTATGTCACATCTACATATTACAGTATACTCATTTTATATATTTTTTATTATTCATATTTCCACGTAAACCTACGAAATTAATTAACTAGATAGATACTAATGCGTAAATATCTAAACAAATAAAATAATTTATAAAGTAATGCATGTGATCTGCTAAAATATTAGTTAATTTCTTATGTTTGTGATTATCAAATTACGTTAAATGTTAATAATATTACCAAACCCGGTAAAATGGGTTTAAAAGCCAATTTCTACATGTTTTATTTACTCGTTAAATGGTTTACACTGCAGGATCACTCGAAGTATTGCAAGTAAATTATTATACTTCCCTACACAAAAATAATTCCATTCACGCCTGACATTCATCTCGTGCATTATTCAGGTCGACTAAGTTCGTTACAAGCGTTGTTCTGGTAGAGAATTTGCCTCTGTCTGTCGCCAGCATCTTATATCACACACGCCATATAGTAGCTACCTATACAGCAAAAGGCGTGGCGGTATTTTTTACGCGAACGTAGCTTGTCGTTTACTGGCTATAATAGAGGTTCTAGTCTAGGCACTGACAATGAATATGATTGGCTGAAGCGTGTTGCGACGTGTTTACTGGCCAAGTCTCCTGGCTATATTTCTCTCTCATGTGCCTAGATTTCGATAGTCTATAAAATTTTTCACATTAATTACAATTTGCATGTTAGTTAATGTCAAAATACTTTCTCAGTCTGGCCCTATTAAAACAAAGTCGCTTTAAAGTAGTTTAATATATCCCATGTTCCAGATACGTAATCCTATGAAAATAACCAAACAAATACAGACACACTTAAAAAAACATTTTGTGACGTATCAAATAATTGTTGTAAAGCTTTACACGAAATTGTTGGAATCTATTCTAAATAGTTATTAAACATAAAAAAAAATAATCATGAGTGTCAAAACATTTATGTACAGCCCTTATTTCTGGAATAGTGATTTGTTGTCTTAACGTTTTTTTAAATAGTTAAAGAAAACATATGAATGTTCAATAATTATCCACGGTGTACATTTGTGGTATTTTCCTTCTTTGGTAATTAGTTTTGGTTGTTCGTGGTAGTTCAATATCTAGGTGCTATTCTTTCAGCAGTAAAAAATACTGCTTTAATTTTGCGGAGGATATTTTCCTTCGAACAGAAACTGTATGAAGGTATTGGAACTCTCGGTTACTTTCTGCAAGCCGAGTCAACGCTACAGAACGTCCACTGAGGAAAAATCAACACGTGAGATAAAGCCTTCGACAATCCTGGAATAAATCAGTCCGCTTGTGAAATCTGGAGGGGTTTGATCGCATCGCTCGTTCGTTCTCTACTGCGTATTTGTTTCGCCTCCCTGCAGCTGGAAAGTTTTCTGAATTCAATCCGCTGTGAGTGGCGAGCGTCCTAGTTTCAGAAATGTAGAGGTGTTTTGGAAGACTCTGCATCAGCTGCCCTGCATGCCACAATAACTGCAAATATAACTTTGAAAAAAGTTTTTATTTAAATATATATGTTTATTTTCGAGGCTAACGTTGTTGGAAAAAATAAGGGTGCGAGGGTAAACTGCTTTTTAGATACATCCGTTCAAGTATAGGTACAGAATGTTAATAAATATGCAAACATGATAAATAGCATGAACACGGAATCATGTTAGTAAACCCGTCTTCGGAATTTCATAGGTAGCATGTGATCTTTCTATGATTTTTGCAGTGTTGGTGTATGGCAAACTGAAGTATTTTGTTGGCCTTAGTTTTCGTGCAATGCGTAGACATTGATATGAGGAATGGGACATAGGAATTGTGGTCAAACAATTATTGGAAGGAAGAAAGCAAACATGGAAATATCGAAATTGTCGAAGTTAGGAAGTACTGATGTTCTTCATTATTTCTTTATTGTGCATTGTCACTGCACTCTAACAAACATTAAAAATATGAACGATGTTTACGTATTAAAGTAACCGCAAAGTCTGATTACCAATCAATTAAATAAGGTACTTAAGTGAAGCATCAATATTTGCAAATTATTATATCTCAATGCTTCAATGAACCAGTTATACAATAACACTTCAATGTATTCTCCGTATAATTTCTGGGAGTAATACTGTTGAAATGTTTAAATGTTTGCTGCAATGTGAGTTTACAATTAGAATTTATTGTGGGACATATTTTTCTATTTTTAAAATTGTTGATTTGTATAATATATTGTAAAATACATTTGAAAAAGAAAACTGTAGGAAAATATTTTTGTTATACTTTATATCCGACGAATACGATTTTTTGTTTTAATGAGTTTTCTTAGAAATTTGGTACATACTTAGAAATTAATTGGTTGATTGAATCCCCACTTCAACTGCGCCGCGTCAAGCTAGAGGTTCCGAAGTGACACATCTATAAAGGCGATCTTGAAGTGCTTATCAACTGTCGCATCGCCACAACGAGCCAAGCGCTGAACTAACCTGCAAGTTTCACGCTGATGTATTTTACTATACGACATAAGCAGTGGTTCAATAATTTTATTTGTGGCATGTCGGTGGCAAAGTTCAGTGCACGAATCCATTAGAGTTTCTCATTCATCCAGTCCGTATATTTTGAAGTACGACAGTCTGAAAAAACAGTTTTCAGATATGTTGGTGGACTTAAACACATTGTCTTTAATGGGCACTGTGTCTTTTCAAGTATATTCCGTATTTGTTCTAACTGTGTTTTCTATTCGTACATTGGCGCATTGGGACATGTAGAATAGTCTCGTAAAAGCGTATTCACGAACACACTGCAGCGCGTCTGAAGCGTCTTCAACGTGTTGATGTGGTCCAAACATCTTTTCCAGTATACCTATGAGGTAGGGACAACTGATTTTCGCGAAAACTTGTTTCTCTGCCCAGTGGCGGCTCGTGGGTTGTTGCCAGGTAGGGCTGCAGTTGCCAAGAGCTGTACAGGGTTGTGCGCTGGTTGACTCTACAGCCACTGACACGCTGATGTGCAGGTGCCCCTTACTACTGAGTGGTCACAACACATCTAGTAGCCGGCAAAGATGTCATGGTCGTTGGTCTACGGCGCGTTCACCAAGAGTGTACTGTTCCGACTATCTGCAGCCCCACCTGGCAACAACCCACGAGTCGCCACTGACTCTTGCCATAGTTCCTTCTCTGCAGTTGTGCTTCTTTGTTATTGCCAGAGTGTCTTTGTGTAAGACGTTTATCATTTGACCCTATTAGTCAGTATAAGATTACTGCAAATAACGCACGTCTGTGATATGCAGTGAACCGTTAAGTCACGTGAGAGTTAATTTCAGCCAATCACTGTGCATGAAGCAGAGCTGCAGATGTGGACACGAGGCACTGAAGTAAAATGGTGCAGAAATTTTTTCACCATAAACAGGAGTCCCTACTATGAGGTATTTTGGTGATCTTGTATCAAGTAATAGTGACAGAAAAGAGTTTAATTGAGCAACGTAATTAAAAAAAAAAATTAATTGGAATAGTTACGAAAATTTAAATTTTTAATATATCGTTGCACGAATTTCAAAATCTTACTATGTTGCCATGTTGATCTGCATCTAGCAATGACTATACAAGATAAAAAAGTTTAATGGAAATGCGTTACTCAAATAAAATATATTTATGTTACATATTAGTTTGGTGACTTTACGTGCCGCCAACCCTGGAAATTTAAATAATGTTAGCTGGAGACGGGGCTTGAACCCAGGTTCTCCATGATGCGAGGAAGCGTACTACCACTGCTCGAAAATAAACGCACCCAAGCAATTAATACTTACTGAAGACTAAACAAAATGTCCGAGTCCAGACAAATATCTTCATGGAGTTGTTCTGAGATAAAAAAAAAAAAACTTGAGCCAATACATATAATTGTGACAAACTAATTTATTTACATAGGTATTTTTAGTAAATAGAATTCTTCATCAACTTCTTTCAATTCCGTATGTACACATCTATAAACTGTTTAAAATTTCCATAAAATCGCGGAAATATTACCAGAAAATTACGTAATTATACAGGAGCGGCTCCCATAATTTTTTGTTTATGGAGATTTGTCCGTATTGCCGATTTACGGATGTTTGACTGTAACTTTACATATATTCATGGAAATATGTTTCTACAATTTTCAAGCATATTATATTGTGTTTCTTAAAAAAAAAATGCTGGTATTAATGGTTCACTATGACTCCCAGAGTTAATGTGCATGCACACTGATGCGAAAAGAAGAGAAGACAAGACAAGCTAGGGTAATAGAAGCAAAGTGCTGCTTCCTGGTTGTCCACACTTTGCCGCAAGCGAAGAGAAGAGATGCGAAGCGACGAGCAATACAGCCAAGGACCCGTATCGCGCATGGACAAAGGGCCGAACAACCCAGTGAGTGACTGAATTGTTCCGTGGAGGCCACTCACATCTTCTGTTCTCCTCGATTCGCATATCCTGCAATGCTGCGGCCACACGCGTTCTGTAAGTTCGGGACGTCGAAATCAAAATTTGTCTCAGGAACTCGTTTTCTGACTATCTTGTTACTGCGGCGTAATGGTTAGATTCGTCGTGGTTTAGAATCCTGGCAAACTCGAGATGTTAATGAGGTTATTAGTGGCACGGCAAGATCTCGAGTAACATAGCAAATAAGAGTATTTAGTATTTCTGGAAAATAGAGTGCTAACAATTTAAAGAAATTAAATTTTTGTAAGGAAAACGGACTGTCCGTAATTTTACGGAGGATTTCTTTACCAAGCAGAACTAAGTATCCGTTCATTTACTAAGCTATCTGGATAATTTTTTGCCTGTAATTTTCCGCGATTTTACGGAAATTTTTTTGACAATGAATTTCTGCTGCGTTTTTAACTCTCAAAGTTTGGGTGTTCTACCCAATAATCAAAAACATGTGGTGACGCAGTAACCTTGTTCTTATTGGTGCAGTCAAATGAGATACGTGTATGTAAAAAGACACACTGCCAATAATCATGAAGCACAGCTGCAGATGTGCACGTAAGGAAATAAAACAAGTTCGTTCAAAATGCTTTCCACAGTAAACTAATGGCTCTGTATTTACTGACATGTTAAAATGCCCATGATTATGTTTGAAAATTAGACATACATTAGTTTCGTGATAGTTTCATGGCACTGTGAATTTTTCAAATTATGGCACAAATGATGAAAAACGCTTAACTCAGAAAAAAGTTTTCGCGTTATGGTACTTTCATGTCGTGGTATAAAAACTTGCAGTGCGCGTACATCTGGCAACAACGGCGCCGCAGTGGTCCACAGTTAGAGAACAAGTGTGTGCTAGACGACACCCGGGGTCCTGCTAAGTTCGGCAACCCTGGCAGACGGTGCCAGTAAATCGCCGGCCGCTACCCCCCAACCACGCTGGGAGGTGGATATTAATCCTCGGCGGGAGGTCGCAAGAATGACAGCAGGAGGCAGAAGCCGGAGGTTAGCGGAGGTCGTATAAACTGTAAGACCCGGAGACGTCAAGCCCTGTCGCCTCATTACTTGCCGTCGCCTTGCCAAGCGTCTCACTTCCACGGCACCCCCGCGTGGCTGGAGGGAGAGCATACTACCCACGACGACTTGTTCTCAACTCCTGCAACATGCTTAATTAGATCTGCGCAACTTCCCCGGGTATGAGAGACGCTCTAACACCACCCGGGTCGCGTCTTCCCTCTCCTAATAACTTTATCACTTAATTTGCAACTGGGGCTCTTACGCGGACGCTGGAGAGCGTTTAAGTTTTAATTATTTTTACTTTCAACCGTGCCATTGGTCAACGGCATACCCTCGTTTGCGGACACTTCCTGATCACAACAGCTCAGAAACGAAACGTCGACGGGTACAAAAGTGTTCATTTTAAAGTCAGCATTTCTTAACATTACTAATAA
Source organism: Medauroidea extradentata (assembly GCA_003012365.1). Taxonomy (NCBI): domain Eukaryota; kingdom Metazoa; phylum Arthropoda; class Insecta; order Phasmatodea; family Phasmatidae; genus Medauroidea; species Medauroidea extradentata. Next base: position 17,688 of record PNEQ01052905.1, on the reverse strand, counting down.
TAATAAATGTTTATTTGGGCCGAAGTATAAAGGTTTTGAGAGTTGTAAAATGTTTACTCTAGTTTTTCGTTACATGGAAATTTTCATATTAAAAATACTAAAGACTGAGGCGTAATGGCCCACAGAAAATTGTAACCAGTACTCAGTTTATCCTGAACAGACTATGGAAACTATTATTCTGTTAGAATAGGGACAACAGTCTAGTTTGGTTATCAGTACTACCTGGATTGTTCATACAACAATTTTGTCTCTAGAAGTAACACTCTTTTCTGTAGGAGCAGAAAAGAACAGCTTTCATTTTACAGAACAAATTGCTGCTTCTACAGACATAATTGTTATATGGACATTCCAGGCAGTACAGATAGTCAAACTGTACTATTATCCCTGTTATGACAGAAGTAAGGTAACCACAACAATACTTTTCTCTCAGTGTGTCGAACAGTGACACACTAATTCCACAATAAGACTTCTGTTCAAGATAGATTATAGTAACATACTCGTGTCCTGGCATCCCTTAGTTTATTGGTGCCGTGTCTTTGGAACGATAAGTTTGTCATTTGACTTGGTCAGTATCGTCACAAGACTTCTGTAATATTTGGTGAAAAATATTTGGCACCAGTTTGGTTCATTGACTTACGTGCGCATCTACATTAACGCTTCGTGGTCAATGAATGGATGTATTTAACTGTCAAAGTCTTGACGTTCTACCCGTATATCACAGCACAAACGTGTAGTGTGTCAGTAACCTTGCTCTCATTGGCACAGTCAAACGCGTGATGGCTGTACACAAGACACGCTACCAATAACAATGAAGCAGAGCTGCAGATGTGCACGCAAAGTTGGTGAAAAATAATTGCCATCAAAAATAATTGGCTCTTGTCGTTTACAATTAGGAGATGAACACCTTGGGCATTTCATATCTCTAATCATCGTATAAAGTGTCATGAAAATAAAAGTCAAGAATTTTTTCTTTTAATTCAGGAACCTGTATTCACGGAATTATGGTAGTTCTATCCATTTGAGCTGACTAGTCATAAGATGGAAATTATTTCTTCAGTCAGCAGCAAATGCAGACGAACTCGCCATAATGGTTTATTAAAAAACTGAATAGTTTTTGTGGACGTACTCTGTTGCGCGCGAATGTTGCAGAAGAAACACAATGAATCAAAAAAACTAATAAAGAAAAGCGAGATTGAGCTGTTCTCAATGGACATGTAATAACATATAGTTCCGGAAAGGAATAAAATCGCATCCCGAAAGATGAAACGATCACCAAAATAAAACTGAAATAAGAACAAAATTAGTTACGGAATTGAAAATGGTAACTGCATGAAAAAATGCGATACGGAAAACAAAATAACTGTAAAGAATCAACAAAATAAAACATATGAAAATTTTCTACAAAATTGGACGAGGGCAACAGTGACGACACAAAAGGAAGGATATATGTTTGTACGTGAACACAGGCAACACAACAACGAGAAAACTGTAGAAAAGAAGTAGGCTTCCCTCAGCGACAACAAATTTCTTTGCACCAAAAATAACGACTCCAGCCACGACCAATGTTAGGGAACCATTCCAGCACTCTCCTGGAGTGATTTTGGTAAACCTTGTAAAACCGAAATCAGGATGGTCGGAGCCAGGGATCGAACCCGGTGTCTCTCGAATCCGAGTCAACCTCACTCGGTCCTGTTTCCCAAAGATTTTCAGAATCACCCCAAGTGAATCCTGGATTGGTTCATCAAACCTGCCCTGGACGAGATCCTCCTCCTTTCGTTGTGTATCTGTGCCAAACAGTTCAAGGATATGTAAAACACCCAATAAGTAATAAACTAATCAAATGAAATGCCCAAATAATTATTACCGAGAATTTAAACTGCAAGATATTATATGCTCTGAGCTCAGACCTCTCGCCTCCCACAAAAGAGTTCTGGGTTCTTTTCCTGGCGAGGCCACATTTGGGATTCGGGCCGGACGATGTGACTGGTCAACGGGTTTCTCTCGTGGATCATCGATTTACCCTGTCCTTATCATTCCGGGACCTCTCCGTTGTAAGAACTCGTTTCGTGTCATTCTCCGGGGTAAGCAGATGCCTACGGATTTCCAACCGTAATTATGCATCCGGGGTCACACGCTAGCCCTCGAGTACTCCTCCTCGTGTATTTATTTATAACTGGAAGCCAACTTTTTGGTCCTAACTGGGGTACACTTTAATCCAATATTTAAGTCATGTAAATATTCTACTTATCTTCTATAATACATCTGCCTAGATAAAAGACACAGTTAAATAACGGACAGGATAAATTCGTTGGTCCAATGATTTTTTAAATCAGTGGCATCCGTTTACTTGTTGCTATTCTCATTGGATACGTGTTTGTGATAGCATTAAAGTAAATAATTTTATGAAGTTGCTAATTTATTGGTAATGTCTCTCCACAAAAAAATTTGGCACTGTTTTTTTTTTTTTGTTTCCAAATGATAAAGTATTTGTTCAAGCACAGTTTTATTTTATTTAGGAAATAAGTAATTTTTAAATATAAATTTTGTCTTTAAAACTACTCCAACTAAGTAAATTAAAATTACATTTACCAGTTTCATATAAAGCCATGTCTTTACTTACAATTAAATTAATATATTAGTAGCATTTTAATTCCAAGGAACTCTAAGCGTAGATTGGTGTAGTTATGACACGGAGGAATGATGTAGAGTTAACTGTTTATATGGTTGGTAGCAATGGTACTTAAGCAAATTAAATTTACAGTTATCCTACTTTTACGTAAATTTTTTAATGATTTACATTCACGCAAACAAAAATGGGCTTTGACCTGATTTTTAACATGTGTTGTTACTGCATGTATTGTAGCACTATTTTCACTGAGCATGTCGGAATTTTGTAAGTCTATAGCGTATGTAGAGGAGTGGACATATTTGTTCAGTCACAAACAGCATGGTCTTGAGAGTTTGGTGGAACGAAAAATGATCAGTGTGGAGCAACGGCGGGATGTGTCAACAAGTAAAATGTGAATGCCCCTATAAAACCCACCGGTCTACCATGTTTACCACATGAGAGAACCCCGGGCGTCCCCAGCAGGAATCGAACCTGTATCGCTCTTCGTGATACGAGGCATATGCCGTACAGATATTACATAGAGTAGTTACGTGTGATATTTGCACAACATAACAGTTCTGGTTTACAGCCAACTTAGTTACGTACACTGGCAAAATATTTATATATTTTATGTGCCGTGGTTTGTATTATACAAACTCCGTATGGCATGCCTACCATTTGGTTGGTGGGTGTATTCATAGTTTATTTTAACAGTGTCATTAATTTTGCCATATGTGATTTGAGAAAACACAATTACATATATATCGTAGATTACACAAACCAAATAAATAAAATAATTGTATTTAATTTACACTTGAACTCTCAGCACAGAAATTTCATACCTCCCTCAACTTAAGCTAGTGAATAATAATGATCAATCGGAATTAAATTTATGACAAATATTTATTTATTCTGTGTTGGTGACAGCTTCTGGCCACAGAATATTTAGGAATACAGAAGTGAAACAGCCGGTATGATGGCGAACTATCGCCAATCAGAGTGAGACGGCTGCCCTGCTAGCCGGCAGGCAGGCCAATAGGAAACCTGCAGTAACATGCAGGAACTAAACATACACGGGGCTGGAATCAACAACCTCGGGCAGCCAATAAGCGGATATGTTCGCCCGTGTCAAATGAGCCACCACGTAATTTTGCGTCTGTATTACTATTTAGTCTTTGCTCTGGCTCTCACTTACATTCGGTGTACTTTGCTGCGAGTGAACTTAATGTACCCACTCTGATATTTCGCTGCAGGAAAATTGGAGATGATCTTCAAAGCAAAATGCAATTTTCAACTTGGTCAAAAGAACCGAAAATTTTTTAAATAAAATTTATTAAGCCCTGTATTAAATGTTTTTATCGGGGTTTGATTTTTTGCACTTACTGCGTACTGTTTCAGAAAAAATATCATTTAAAATTATTTGTGTGAATTATAACGCTATTTAGTTTATGCTAAGCCTTTGATAGATGATTTTAATGGAACTGTACCTTCACACTGTTTTTTTTTTAACTTTATTATAGTTTTGATTCAAACTTTCACATTTATATTACATATAGGACATGGAAAAATATGAAGCCATATTTTCCTGTTTATTTTCTACACAAATTTAAATGTGAACTATGTAAATTTAATCTTTAATGTGTTAAATACTTTGTAAAAATAAATATTTATATAATTTATAACAAACCTCACTTGAAGATTGGAAGAATAAAAATTTTTACACGTATTTTTACTTAGCATAATATGTTAGTCTCATTAGAGTTTTGTTGATATATTACCTTCTTTGCAGACACTGAATTGTAATAGGTTGTTCTGAATCCTGCAGTGCAGTTTTAGAAGCTTTGCCATAAAATAACTGCACGAACGAAAATCGAATTTTGCACCGTCAAAATTGCCCGGGTCGGTGTTCGTCGTCTCGGCCTTAATGTTGAACTGCCCTTAATTCCTTCTAAGAGCTTCTCTCTGGGGAAGAGGCGGGGCTTCTTTTATTGCTTCAGGGACTTGTGCTTCTCTAGTAATCCAGTTATAATGGTTCTGGAATGTACTCGCTTCCAACTCAAATTTATATCAGCTGTAACTACTGCAAGTAATTTCTACGTAGAGTTTCCTCCACGTTCTCTTTGCACTAATTTTAAGTAGGGTCACATACGAAGTCTGACTAACGTTTGTCAACGAATTTTACACGTTATGAATACAGTTCAGATACATACATAACTTTGATATGCCTAGATATCTTTATTCAATATAAGAAATTCAGCATTTTCATACTGTCCATTGTTCAATGACCGCTATTTAGCCTACTTTCCGAAGGAAATATGGGCTTATAAGATCGCCATATCGACAGTATGTATGGAACGTCCCCTTTAGTATCAGAGTTGGTATAAACTAACATAAATATTATTAGTTTTATTTATATCACTCTTGTTGTCATTACGCGATATCAGTTTCCTTTTTCGCGTATGTTGCGAATATATTATACAACAAATTAATAAATTCTGTCTTACATTTCACGTGCGAAATAATTAAACGGAACTTATACTGTACAACTGATTTTGGTTGCGGCAAATCCAGATATTTGAATCATAAATGTATCTTAGGCCACCTGATTTTCTATATCTAGAACTGTATCAGACAGTTGTGAGCGAAGAGACTTTGGTCAGCACTTGAGATGGTGGACGCTAGCTTTTTTTTTTTTTTTTTTTTTGTTTGAGGCACGGAAACGGGGAAGGCGATAAGTCGAATCTAACACGTCCGTCAAACACCGGATCGCCTCTAGGAGTGAAGAACTAAACTAGAGTGTAGTGTTCTCGTTGAATGTGTTTTACATTGGATTTTCAAGCTATCAACTTATAGTTTTACTTGTGGAAAGTTTGTGGTAAAGTTAATTGCAGGCTTATATCACTTTGTTTTACTATTACGGTTGATATTTTTTCAGATACAGCAGCGTCAAAAATTCATTTTTAGCACATTTAAGGAGCTCTGTAATCATGTTTTTAGTAAGCGGACAGCATTTTTAAAACGATAGGGACACAGTTTGAGGCGTGTTTTATCTACGTAGATAAATGCGTCGAAAACAATTTTAAGGGCGCCGTCTACCCGCACGTGAGAGGCTCAAAAGCGACGGAGCTGTAAGGTCGACCTTGAAGCGCACATCAAATGCCGCGTCGCCTCAACGAGCCAAGCGCTGAACTAGCGTGCAAGCTTCCCGCTGAACCGTTTTTACTATGGGACTTTCAGCGACAACACTATCATTTTATCTTACGCGACGAAAGGGAAAGAGTCGCACTACAGGTCTATAATATTCAGAATATCGTGAAAATGATTACTCTTACATAAAAATCTGCGTCAAAAGTCTCGATTCGGTCACTTTCACACTAAAAAAAAAAAAAAAGATACTTGTTAGGAACGATAACAGTTAATGACAAAATTATAGACTTGTACTAAGATCCTTAAATGCTTTTCGTAGCCTAACCGCGTGACAACATGTTGAATGGTTTTCGAATGAAATCAGGATTGTTAAAGGTCTGCCCGCCTCTTCACGATTCTAGTAGACGGCGCCCCGTACCACGGTACAGCACATTTCTCGCGCCAGATTCACAAAGTCTTTAAGATATTTAACGCTGGTGAGGGGTGACATAATGTGAGCATGAAGTAGCGTCGGAATTAAGAGGCGGGGAAACGGGATATCACCGAGAAAACCCGCCAACCAGCGGCATCGTCCGACACAATTCCTACATGTGTGTCCGGGGACCGAACCCGCCGAGCATCGAAACCGGATCTCTGACTGTGACTGTCAAGTTGCCACAGTTTTTTCTGTTAAAAAAATTGAAATGTTTATTAATGAGGTGCTCGGTTTATGTAAGTACATTTATTTGTATGTACGAAATTACTGTGCAATATTACGTAGGTAAATTACGGGAAAATTAGTGAAATTGAAATTGTGAAAAAAAAAGGTCAGTTGTTGTGATAATTTTACTCCTTTATTGAGTTACAAAGCCACCGAGATCGGACAAGTTGCGATCTTGATTCGATTGTGTTGTTTTCCACAAGAATGCGACAGCGCTGTTCGCCGCGAAAATGTACGCACAAGAATTTATTTAGGTAAAATACGCGCCACTATACTTAATGTTTGTAAGAAAAAAAAAAAAAAAAAAAACTTCCATATTTGGTAATGACGTAACGTAGAATATTATTTAACGAAAATATTAAACTGACTTCCTGCGTGATATAATTGCAATATTTTGTAACGTGAGAGTATATTACTTGCACAGTTCACCTCACAAGCTTTTATTTATGAAGAAATATTTTCATAAGTTGTGGTGTTTTCAATGAGACAGCTTCATGAGTAAATAAACATGGTATGTCTTATTCCCGTTTATAATTGACCAATTTACACAAATTTTATTCGATGTTTTGCCTATAGGATTTATTTTAGAAGTGCTTGTTCAGTTAGTTGCACCATTTTCTCAGTTTTGGAAGATTACACTACACGAATGAATTAATTTAGAATGCCATATTTCTTTAACTATTCAAACACTTCAAATAAAAACACTGAGTTTGGTCTGTGGGTTTTCTTGGGGATCTCCCGTTTCCCTCGACCATCATTTCAGCTCTTCTCGATATTCACCTCATGTCGCACCTCATTAAACGCTAAAGACCCCAACGTTAAGGGCTTGTTTCCGAGTTTTTTTTTCAGACTGGTGCCAATAACTCAAATATTTTTTAACCAGAAGTTTTGAAAAAATTTGAGTCAATGTGCAATCACACGATGCACAATACTGTGGACGCGGTTTTTAAAATAATGTACCATTCGCCAGCAAAAAAATAATTTCCTTCATTTTTGCTTATTTTCACGACTAAAAACGTGGTACTTTGGGTAATGAAATTTAAAAAACCATTCAGTATAATTATACAAAAAAAATTCAGCTACAAATTATAACATATAAGTGTCAAAACTGTGCAGCGAAATTTTGATATGAGTATTAGGTAGCAATAAAAGAAAATTCTCGAAATCACTGCAAAACTCCGTAACAAGACCTTAAGCGCTGACCAGAATCTCTCACTCACTTTATATTCACGTAGAATACGAAGCTCACAGTTACCTTTCGTTTTAAATGACACTTTTAATATCGCGCTTATAACTTACTCGATAGATTTACACCAACATTGTGTAAAGTAAGCCTACTTGAAACATATTGATAATATATAGATCGTTCTTTCTTGTAACATCTATCATTTAACGTGCTGCATATTCGATACAGATTTAAATAAATCGCGTCTTCATTTTAGCACTAGTCTTACTTCAAACAAGTGTATGTTCATGTCACATCTGCAATTATCAATTCACTTACATGAAGCTACCTGGAGGTCACTAAGCCAACAATAGACAAGCACCTGAATGCAGGTTCAGTCATGTGGTATCACTGTGTCGGCAAGCAGCCAATGAGAAGCTACCGTTAGCTTGGGTTCACGAATATTGTTAGAGGCTAGCCTACAGGGCAGTGAACAAGCACAGTTTTTCTTGTCTGTATAAATAGGCTGTTCGTGATGACCTGATCATTTTGAAATGCTCTTCCAATTAACATCAACTACTAAAAATATGTTATTCGCTGTTACCCGCAACTTCGTTCGCGTGGGTTTCAATTTAATGGGTAGGCCATTAACCTATTTATATGTACAAAATTAAGTTAAAAAAGAAAATTTATGTGTATAAATATATATATATATATATATATATATATATATATATATACATATATGTGTATATAGACTACGTATATATAAATGACTGTATACCAAGTATTTTTTAAAAATGTTTTGATCGATTCAAATTCCAGCTTGTTCGAGCCGTGTAAAGTTTAGTCAAAGCACTCCAAATTATCTTAAGTAATTTCTAAAAATATTTATTTCTATTTCCAATATATTTTCAGAAAGTAAATTTTCCAGAAGTAATATTTTTTTTTAAGTTATAGTTTTGATAAATCACTTTTCGGGACTTCAAATTGTATAGTGCAACGATGCTATTACTGACAATACTATTGAAAATGTTAAAATAATATTTTAAGTTCCTAAAAAGTATTTCTCAATCAAATATGTTTGAAAATTCTAACTGGTGCAGAATTATGTCAAGAGCTGATAATGAGCGTTTCGGGAACATTTTGAAATATTAAATTTTTCACTAATTTTTTAGGGTACACCGTTTGTGTTCACCGGCCCCGTTTTCCAAACCTCCCCCAACTGAAAATAAATTTTTTGTCAAACACGTTCACAGCAGCATGCACAGTAACTCACAAAATATTCAGTGCAATCCAATGAATGGTTTAGGAAGACAATACGTTACAAACATACGGTGTCTGTATATAGATATAGGCCTATTGCTGCCGTTGACATTCTCTTTCAGTAGCAAAGAAAATACACACTTAATTTATTAATTACACAGCAATGGTTACACTAACATGCAACATAATTGTATCTATATGAATCTTACGGTATGGTTTTAGGTGAGGTGGTAATATGGTTTAGGGCTCTTTAAGAACGAGATATTAAGATTCCACTATACACCTGATGTAAAAATTATTTGTTTCAAAGCCGTAATATTTGTTTTAGAGTACCTATAAGTAATAATTGATCGTTTGAAGAACCAATTTAATGTATGGGTTATTTAACATGTTTACACTAAATTTGTTTCATGCGTTAAATCAAATTTGTAAACAGCGATAGAAAAAATTTGGATGCTAATATTTTCTATCACTGTTTATAAATTGCATTTACCAAGTTACGTAAATTTAGGGCAGAAATGTTAAAGAACACATACGTTAAATTGATTCTTCAAAAGAACATTTTTGTGATATGCTCTAAAGCGAATATTACTGCTTTGAAACAAAGAATTTGTGTATCGGGGGTATTGTGGAAACTTAAGGCCACGGTTTCATATTTATACTGTACTTGCGAGTTTAATTAATTTCAATCCTGAAAGGGAGCAGGCATCGTAAATCCTCTGCATAGAAGTGTTAAAAAATTTTCCTACTATGCAGCCTATTTTTTAATTTTAAGTTTATATAATTTTGGCAAATTATCGACTCAGTTTAATTTTCTGAATATCAACATTTTCCCAAAATTATAAAAACCTATGTTTTAAAAAATTAAGGCTATATAGTAGAAACAATTTACAACATTTGTATGTAACGGTTTTGCATCGTCTGCTTCCTTTCAGGATTAAAAAAAAAATAAAACTTCCTAAAATAACATAAGTAGAGACGTATGGCTTTAAGAGCTGACTATGTCGGAGTGAGGGGAAAGGAAAACCAACATAACAACAATTCCAGAGCAAGCAGGATTCGAACCCAGGACCTCTCGCGTCGTAGACCGGTGCCTAACGGTGTACGCTACGGAGCTGGTACTACTGTTTTATAAGTCATTACGAAACAATTCATGGCCTGTCCAGGATTGAACGTGTAATATAATTTAATTCAGTTGGCAAGCTGCCTTCCGTTATTGTTAGGGACCCTTGTTTTTAGCGAAAATAATTTGGCCCCACTTTGTTTCACTGCCTTACGTGCACATCTGCAGTTCTGCTTCGCGGTAAATGATTGGGTGATTTATCTTTCACGAAGTTTGGTATTCTACCGGCAAATCACGGACATGTGGTGTTGCAGGTACATTATTGCAATTGGCTGAGTCAAATGAGATACGGCTCTTCACATAGACACGCTGCCAATAACCATGAAGCATAATTACAGACGTGAACGTAAGGCACTGAAACAAACTGGGACAAAATTCTTTTCGTGAAAAACAGGGATCCCTACCTAAACACTCATCTAAAACTCTTCTTCGTTGTCCGTGATTGGATATCTTTCACACTCAGCTTGTTGGTGTCCTACCCTCACAACACAGACGTGTGGTGTCGCAGGAACCTTGATATCTTTGGTTCAGTCAGGTGAGCGACACTTCTGCTCTAACACTCGCAGTCAATAACCGTGATTCAGAGCTACATTTACGCACGTAAGACATTGAAAGGAGTTGAAACAAAGTTTTTTTTTTTACAAAAAACCAATAGCTCTATGCATCGTATGAGTACAAAAGAAACGAAAAACTTAGCGGTTATAACATTTGAATGCGAATATTGAACATAAAAATAAATGTATTTACGTGCTCATATTATCTATCAGTAGAGCCGCGATTTTATGGCGAAAAGATTTTTGCAACTTTTGGTTTCGATGCTTCATGTGCACACCTGCAGCTCTGCTACATCATCTGTGGTTGGATGATTTTACTCTCACTTGCCTTGGCAAATTATAGACGTACAGACTCACAATAATATTATTCTGATTGGTGCAGTCAAATGAGAAACGTGTCTGAACAAATACACGCTGCGAATAACCTTTAAACAGAACTGCCGATGTGCACGTGAGTCACTGAAACAAAGTGGGGCAAAAATCTTTACGCGACAAAATCGTGGCCCTATCTATCAGGCGAAAACATTTAAGGTATTGACTAATAACTATATAAAATAAAACGTTAAAATAAGGATTGTAGAGTACCAGATTATTTCAGTAGTATCTACAATGTAATTTCAATGTCAATAAAAATACAGCAAATACCTCATTCCAACGGAAGGATAAATTTCGCAAGTTCAATTACTTGCATGTTAGATTCTACCGTCACGAATTTACTTAAGACCCAATTATTTGTCCTTATAGCTACTCACTGGAGCATCAAACAATGAACCAATAGACGGGGCTTGATAGGAAAGTGGATTCCAACATGCTGGTCTTTGAACTCGTAAAATTTTTCCTTTCGCTACTAATTCCTCCAAGCCAATAAATAATTGAAAATTTTACGAACCTAAATTTGCTCCCGGAAATGTTAGGAGACATAACAAAACATTACGTAGTGAAATATAAGATTATAGATTCTGAGAATAAAGTTGTAATGCTTTCAAATACATAACATTATTGTCGGTTTATTGGCAACATGTTCAGCTACATTTAGTGAATATTTTTCATGTAACTTACCCGAGTATATTAAAGAAATTGAAAGTAAATTTAATATTGGTTCGTGATGTAAGGTAAAAAAATATCTCAACCAGTCGAGAACAGTTTATATAATTCTAAATCAATAGTGGGTCTATAGATTCAGTGCAATGGACTTCTAAGAAAAAAACTTTTTCACACGTGAAACTATAATAAATCTTTGTAACTCTTCATATTATTCATTATAGTTTAAAGTAACAATTTTTGGAACATATATCTCGGTAAAATGTTATTATTATTTTCATGTTAATATTGTTACAAAAGCTCTTTATACAGTGTACGTCGTTCAAAATCACACGTTTTATACCGAGGTAATAAAAGATTCATGTAGCACGGGTTCAACACGTGGCGGTTTCGTCAAAGCCTCACAAATTTTTCTGTGACCCGGACAATGACCCAGGATTTTTACCTTATTCCCTGCCAATCGTGCTACATAATGGCTCGTTTGTTTAGCTCGCGGGAATATTAATATTGCAGCTTTGTGTGATAATCAGTCATCGAAGGTGCATTGTGTCCTGCCCAACTGTCAACCCCGGCACGTCCGGGCATTAATTTCCATCCTGCGGGGTTGTAAAAAGTTTCAGAGACACAGCGAGCAATATATCCTCATCTGGGCGGGATTGTATCACCTGAACACGCCAATTTGCTCAGTTTCGTAACAAACGAGTGTTAGAAGCTTAAAATTGATCACATCATTTGAAGATTAATTGCTGTCCGTTCTTTTGACCATGCTTGTCAAAAAGGTTTTATTGAAGTTTAAAGCGCGAGAAGTTTTGATTGACGTATGCATTGAAAATTTTTGCACAGGAGACACCCATAGGATGATCCTACGTTCACTGATATGCATGTAGGAACAATGACGATTTTTTTACCATGTTGCCTTCAAACCGTTATTGAAAAACTTAATTTAATATTAACAATCGATGTACGGTTTTTTTATGAATAGAAAATATTTGAAATTTTTATTTATGATAGTTTCCTATTATTTGTGAAGCGTGACGCCAACAAGCATTCAAACAGTTTTAGTGCCGATGATTTCTTGTGAAAAGAATTCCGTATAAACTTGTCTCAATGCCTTACGGTACATCAGTAACTATGCTTGATGGTAAGTGATTAGATGTTTGTAACTTACGATGGTCTCTTGTCTTTATTTTTATTTGTTTATATTGTTGCGGAGGTTTGTTTGAATATTGGTTGATGGGTTAAAGTTCTGGACACTAGAGTACTTACTGTAATGAAAAAGTTTGCAAGTATTTTCCCCTGGTAGCACGTCGTTGCTGTCCTCTCGGGGCGGACTGCTACTATCGCAGAATTGTCGGTACGGCTCTTAAGGATAACTGTCGCGTGCACGGAGACCTTGACGTCTACTTAGAATATCAACTGCCGCGTCTTACAATGTCTCTACAATTACCAGTCTATGGTGTCTCGGTCCGACGTACTTCCTGATTTGACGATATCTTAATCAGTGGCGTCCCGACGCCCAAAACAACCACGATGATGATGGCTCCTCGGCTGACAATACTCCGCGGGCTCGACGGCGTCTATCTCCACTATGGCGTGCCGACGCCCAGTTCGACGCCCGTTGGCAACACCCGGTGCGCCGTCCTCCGTCGCTCGCCGACGTCTACTCCGGCTCAAACACGTCTGTCACACCACTGCTTCTCTCCTGATTCGCGCCAAAACCCTCCGTCACTTGGCTCTCTAGCTACGGTTCGTCTGGGGGGGGGGGGGCAAGGTTTTTTTTGGTGACAGTGACCTTGTTGCATATTTTTTATTAATTAAGCATGTATAAATTAGAAACTTTAATAATAAAACTTCAGTTTTATGTGCTTTAGTTAGCATTATTTAAATAACAAAATACAAAAAATATATTATATACACTTAAATTTCTAAATCCAGGGGGGGGGGCGCTTACTCCCCCTCCCCCCTGAACCCCCGAATGACGCCCCTGGCTTTGAACCGATGGCTCCGCCTCTCGAGGATAGTCTAACAATTCCGGCCAGAACCGTACTTATTAAATAATTCCCTAATTTATCTTTGCTATCTACATCCATTTACATAAAACGGTTCATTTGCTTGTTAACATTTATGATTTCGTGATTAATAAATAACTACAATACAACGCCAACTTTCAAAACTATTGGCTGGATCCCCTCCCCTCCTGTTCAGCAGCTAGGGGGTGGCTTTTGAGCGTGGTTGGGGGTGAGGCCCAAAAAAACTCTCTGCACCTGCTCCTTTTTCTCGTTTTACAAAGACACAATATGTAAAATGTCTTATTCTTCTGTATAAAACTTGGTACAGTAATGATACCTTATTGACAACTATTTCAATGTGATCCTGATATAATGGCGAGGAGACCGAGTGGTAGCAAGACATAGTTATTAATACACGTGGATTTATGTTAGTAGGTTGACACTGATGACTGTTAAATATAATTGACCATGGGGGCGACCTTGTGGGCGTGTCACAAACTCTCAGAGTTTTGTGGTTCTACCCGCAAATCACTGACGTGTGGTGTCGCAGTAACTTTGCTCTTATTGGCTCAATAAAATATGTGACCTTTCCTAAAGAAGGTACACTGCCAATAACCATGATCCATAGCTGCGGATGTGCACGTAACGCAAAGAAACAAGTTGGTATCAAATTATTTTCACCAAAAGTCTGTGGCTGTATATGCTACAGATTATACAGTACAGTATCATATATATATATATATATATATATATATATATATATATATATATATATATATATAATATTGACACTCCTCAAAATTACTACGAGCTCTTAGTGATTTTGAGGGCTGCCAGGAATACGCTTCTAATAAGAAGTGCCGTAGTTTCGAAGAAATCGATTTTCAGTACAAATGTGAGTTACATTTAGTTAATAAATGGATCTGGAACATGTTGAACGATTTCGCGTAAAAAGTAATACCCGTGACAGCTACAACCCCGTTCACGTCCACACTTCGATTTATTAATAATGTGTATTTCCTTTAACTCCCGTAAAAGTTTTGTAGGTATCTGTAGAGTTGTGTTTATTCGTGCAGTATGCTCCACTAGGAGTGACTCGACTTTCGTAAGGTAACAGTAAACAGAGAAATTACAGCGGGAGTTAAATAATTCATTTTCCTGGAAAGGTTGTGGACGTTTGGGAGTAGTTTGTTTGTTAAACTAATTCAAACTGGATAATGGACTTTGCGCACATGCTCATAAACTGTTACGTAATTAAAATGTATAACTTTTTCAGTCCTTACGTAACCCCTTGATAAACCTTCTGTTTAATAAGTCGTTCAATAGAGTAATAAACAGTTTTACTAAAATAAAATATGTAGCGTCGTATAAGAATAAAAACCATATTTGGTTTTCCATAATTCGTGATTTCGTCAACCTGACTATCATAGGTACTTACCGGGTAGAAAAGACTAAGTAAGATTTTCCAAAAAATATTCTTCGATTGAAATGTTTACCATGTAACATAAACACCTGTAAATCAAGGATAAATTGGTGCATTGGCACATTAAAATAACTACTTCAGTGTATTGGATGTTACATGCAACTGACATTACTGTCAGACATAATTTGTTAATTAACGATGCCAAACTGAAATTTGCAGAGGGAACAATAATATCTGACGTGTTTAACCTGATTACTTGCATCCCTACTTTTCTTCGCGGTTACAAATTATTTGACTTTAGAGAGAGTGTTAGGCAGTTTTATCGTAGCCTATTTTCGGCTTTTGAGCCATAACTTTGAGTCAGTGTATTATCAAAATTTTACCTTCAATAAAGTATAGGATATATTCTTGGAAAACTGCTTGACACATTTAATGAAGGAATCTTTCATTAACTTGTCACGCAGAATCATTGCAAGAGAATAATAGGTTAACTTTCAAGAATTCTTTTGCAATGATTCCGCATGGCATATGAATGAATGAATCTGTCGTTAGTTATGTCAAGCAATTTATAAAGAATATATCCTATGCTCTGTCAAAGGGAAAATTTTAACTTTACAACTTACGTTTCAAAAACTGAAAATTCAATGAAATCTGCCACAGACGTTCCGGGATAAAAAGCACTGATAAAATTTATATTTTCAGCCAATTTTAAACTTTGCGCACGTAACGGCTGACGGCGGGAAATATCTAACTTCTCTGGACACGTCACTTGATGATAGCGCGTGCAAGATTAATTGTGCAGTCATTAGGAAACTATACAGTTTGATAAAAAAAAAGTTTGTTAACTAGCCTATATATAAAATACAATTATGTCTACAACAATTGATTTTGTGTCAGCATTATTTCATTTAAATAGGAAAATACACGGAACTACGTTCAGTAATGTGCTGCCAACCAAACAAGGAGAAAAGTCACTATGGTTAATTGTTACTTATATGCTGTAATGACTAGTGATATTTTTCAAAGGTTAAATTTTGAGTCATCACGTTATCCCGAACGGTCATAACAGGGAATGCATATTTATAAAACTACTAGTAGAACATGGCAGACGTTGTCCTGTCAGTGATTATAATATAGAATTTGATGTGGGTAGAATTGCGAACCTTCATCCTACCTTTAATGCCCTATAAGCCTTTAGAGATAGTTGGGTATAGTTGTTGAGCAACAGCGCCATCAAGTGGAGAGTTACAGCAAAATGGATACCGCTAAAATATCCTCCGTGTTAAATGTTTACAAGTTTTCATGGTGATTGCTTGAACGGCGTTAAATGTGATGCGCCATCTTGTAGAGTTATGGTGAGGTATAGTAAAATGGGTATCATTGAAACCTTATCCATGAAAAATTAAATACATGTGCCAATTTTCATTGTGATCGGTCAAACGGTGTTGGAGTTTATCGAACTCATACATACACATGCATACATAAACACCAATATACATACATACATACATACATACATACAAACATACATACATACATACATATATACTTAAATTATATTTCCAGCATGAAAAAGAAATTATACACTAAGATTTCTCTGTCCATTTAAGTTACATTTGCAAAATTACTAATGTTATCATGGCGTTGGCTGATTTAGGTGGGTGGCCATCCTTACACAATGCAGTACAAGCAATGTTGTTAGTAGTAATGG
This sequence comes from Medauroidea extradentata, assembly GCA_003012365.1. Taxonomy (NCBI): domain Eukaryota; kingdom Metazoa; phylum Arthropoda; class Insecta; order Phasmatodea; family Phasmatidae; genus Medauroidea; species Medauroidea extradentata. The sequence goes on along the minus strand of PNEQ01052905.1, from coordinate 941 downwards.
AAATTCATATTTAACTACTGTACAATCTTAATAATATGTTAGGTTCAATATATACCGATAGTTAGAGATGATGATGTATCGCGGGAAAACTTGACTGTTTGCTGGATTTCAACACACGTTCAGCTTATTAGATTATTACCGGCTTTCTCTTGTACGTTGAGCTGTTTCCCTACTTGACTGAGCCAATAAGAATACCGCTATTGTAATATTTGATGCCTACTGTTGGTCTTCAAATAGCTACGTTGTGTCAGTCGTACATCATCCAATCATATATGTTGCAAGAAACTACAGTATTTTCAAGGGTATGTTGCCCCGTAACATTTTCGCGATATACCATCATCTCTACCGATAGTAAACGAAATGTAAGATACATAGCGGCGTCGCGTGGAGTGTTCCAAGGTGTGCGGTGTCCAGCAATGACTATACACAACACTGAGTTGTCTGAGGAACCATTTGACTTGTATAGTCAGGAACACTCCACAGCCAGTAGCGTACAAGAGGCAAGGTACTTATAATATATACACCTTGGGCGGCTTTCACACCGAAGTAGCACGCGACGTGCTACGTGCTTCCAGGTAGCACGTCGCGTGCTACTTTAATCACCGGACCATATAAACAGATGGAACATTGCACACCGAGATAGCAGAAGCGTAGCGTGCTACATGTAGCAAGCAGCACGTGCTACTCAAAACCGTCTGGACGGTCTTTTTGCGTGGCATGTGACGCGCTACTTCGTAGGGCTCATGCGCAGAACCCTAGTGGACCCATTCTGCCACAAAGTGTTGTTGAAGTGAGTTGTGTGTTATCAGTTCCCATGATGCCGTTACCCGAAGATGAAACATTCAACACGGAATTCGTACAACAAATTGAGGTTAATCCTGTATTGTATGACTACAATTTGAAAGGCTACAGCAACCGCAATGAACAGGATAAAGCCTGGA
>PNEQ01052902.1:0-32338 GCA_003012365.1 Medauroidea extradentata | reverse complement strand
AACTACAAGGCAGATCGAATTAGTGCAATTTACATGTAGTCTTTAAAAGGGGTAAAATTGCAGTTCGCTTTCCACTTAGGTTCCTCTACAATATCAGCTGACATATCGTCGGTATACTGCCAAAAGTGATTAAGTCATAAATGCTATTTTGTTTAAAAACAGTAATAAATTGTAGATATTAACAAAAATGTGGTATGTTGCTATACTGTGACACAACAGTACGAAACGACGAATATACTTTAAACTTGGGCAATTGTTCGTGAACAACATATACATATTCCTAGCATTTTTATAATTTTATCTCATTTTGACATTCTCACTTTTGGCAGTAAACCGACGATATATCATCTCACTAATCTCAGGTTTGGGGCACCAAATACGTTTCCGCGGAAACTTCACCCTTTGAAACTTTGTAATGTCAATAAAGTTAAAGTGAATACTTTTAAAATATATAATTAAGGGCACCGTCATCAATGGTTGTGCACAGGGTAAATAGATGTTTCTCATTCTATTAACCTCTTACCTTAGGTGTCTGTAATTACCCCACAACGTCAAATTGGCAGGGCTATAAATAAGGCCCAGGAGTAGTCGCTGTTAGTGGCAGGGACAAACTTAAGACTGCTTTTCGCGTGGACAGCTATAGCTACTTATCCTGCTGCAGAATTAGTTCAACTAGCCGCTTGGACATTCTAACACGTGATAACTGAAGTGCCAATCTGGTGTGCAAGGAGGTTATTAAATTAAAGTAAATATTATCAGTTACGAATAATACTCGCGAGCAAAGCCGCGGGAGACTGCTAGTAACATATAATGTAAATTAATAGTTTGACGATCTTCGCTGTACTATGAACAGCGTGTGTACAGGGTGATATATTGTGAGTCAACTTGTCCACAAAAAAAACAAGACGCAATACTGTACAACTGACATAACGGAAATTGTTAGGCTGCATTGTGAGCTTATACAAACAAAGGAATTTGTGCTTTCTTGCATCATGGGATTCTTTTGCCATTGCTTCAAATGTATTGTATAGGGTTTTCATTTTTTTTTTTTTTTTGTTATCTTGCTGGAGAAACCTGTTTTAATCGTTTATTTGGCTTTATATATGTGTTATATCTTAGGTAGCAATACCGTATGTCGAATTACCACAATTTTTGTGCATTTGTTCATTTACCTTGTATTTTAACGTGAGGGCAGAACGACCTTCTGTCATTATATATTATTGTGGTTTCCATCCATCGGTATTGAGAGAATTGTTAAAATGTCTTACGAAATGTTTCAAAATACACCAGTGCACGAAAATAAAATAAATCAATGTAATTGTTTTGCTATAAAATATATTTTTACCCTTTTTTACCTTTTTTTACAATTAACAACTACAAACTACGTTAGAAAATTACTACACATTGTCTGTATAACTATTTGTGAGATACTTCTCAGTAATCTGCATTAAAATGCCACAATTTAACATTATATACAGAATTTTACTGAATATCAATAAGCTGTGTCACAAATATTAGCAACAAATTATTAAACAGTAAATTAATTTTTCCGTTAACTGATACAAAATTAATTTAATTTATTGTTCATTTTCAAATCAGTTTTTTAAAGGCGTTTCAGTTAACACAGCCAAACCTAGAACATTTCAAGACTGAAGTTCAACATGCTTAAACATAAAATATATTTTTTTTTTATTTCTTAGAAAAACATTGACAGGGAGCCAACTTGCAATTGGATCGTTTCACTTGTTTCTGCCTAAAGATGAATGTAATTAAGAATGCATTTTAGAACCTAAAGCATAGTAAATGCATCCGGTTAGAAAAATATAACCGCTTCTGGTGTAAAAATTATTTTACATCTCAATACTACACAATTCAAAAAGAGGTACAAATTTGAATGCATCCATTTTATCGTAAATGCATTGATAATTGACATGAAAATAGTGCCATTTAAACGCTTTTTTAAGACATCTTGATGCCGTCCAAAGTTTGTTAAGGTCGGCACACTTAGAAGAATTACAAAGACCGGGAAGCACCACACCTACAAATTACAACAAATAAATAATTGTGTGTAACCAGAAGTAAAAGTGTAATTCCAATCAACGGATTAGTGATACTTTGTGGTTACAACAAGCGCAATTATATTAATAGGAACGGAACATTTGAGTAGTATAATTTGCTTAAATAAATTTTATTTCATCTCGTAATTTAGTTATCAGCGTTCATTTTTAGATTATGTAGAATTTCAAAATGCAATATTTGCTTTTAAAAACGAAACAAAAAGTAAGTTTGCATGGATTAATTAACCATGTTCTACTTATGTTTCAAATAATAACCTTTCGTCTGAAGATTTTTGTTTGAAAAAAGCAGAATTAAAACAAAACTAATTGCGTTGTTTCTCTAAAGTCGATATCAGCTGTATACATTAAGGGGGAAAGGTGCCTTCAATTAGAAAACGGGAAACCTCAAAAAATATTTGTCTCACCATATGCCACTATTGTACACTTAAAATAAACATACATTTTTATAAGTAACTGAGTCGTGTATGTAGATCTATGATATGTTTACTATTTTAATGTGTATTTATATTTAAGTGCATTCTAGCGGCGTGTTGTAAAATAAACATCATCTCTTCTATCACTGACAATAAAACAGTTAATTTTCTTATAAATAGACTTGCATACAGAAATGTAGTTTTACATTAATTGAATTAATCTACATATACAGCGATTAGGCGTCTAATTGTATATTGAATAGGTCGTATTTACTTGAAAGTCAAAACTGTATGGTTCCTATCTATGCTGATTTTGCAAGTTTAATTTTATAAATCCTGAAAGGGAGCAAGTGTCGCAAAATTGTTACATATTATTATTGGAAATTGTTTGTATTATGTAGCCTACTTTTTTTAAACATAAGTTTTAAAATTTTGGCTAGTTATCGACTTAATTAGATTTTCTTAAAGTCAATAACTAGACGAAATTATAAAAAAATATGGCTTAAAAATCTAGGCTACATTGTACAAACAATTTACAACATTTCTATGTTACAGTTTCCCTACATCTGCTTCCTTTCAGGATTTAAAATAAATGCAACTTACTAAAATAGCATAAATAGGGCCCTGTGGCACTGAGGCCTTGCTTTTAGTTTAAACTTATTAGAGATATTAATTTTTTACGCCTAAATGAGAGCAGATGTAAAAAATATGGCTGGAAGTTTTGTTTAATATCGTCGTCTCCACACTGGCTGATTTTTGCAAGGTTGTAAATGCCATCGTTTTAGCTAATTACGTAACTAATGAAAATCTCGTTAGTTGACATTTTAGCCGAAACCTTAGAATTTCTTGTTTTCAATAAATTTGCTACCACTGCAAATGTCAATTTAAACAAAACTGCCAAACGGATTTTTTTCTGCTCTCGTTTTATGTTTTAAAAAATAATTATCGCAAAAACAGTAGCATCTAAAGCACATGGCCTTAAAAATGGAAATATTAAATGAGTTTGTGCCATACAGAAAATAAGTAAATAAAAACCCAAAGACACGGTCTGTATATTGCATCTTACCACCAACAAGTGCGAAGTATTGTGGACATTAAGAGAGGAGAGCGACAAAGTATGTAAAGAAATTATAGAACAACAGAGTTCCTTGACTAGTACCTACTTTTTATAAGTGAATGTTATTAGGGAAGGATGTCCGAGGGTCGGGTATCACACCACGAGTGCAGAGTACTGACTGGGTACCCGTAGGTATCTATCTGCCTGTTCCAAAAGATGCCGTGAAATGTGGCCTTACAATGAAGAAGCGATGGAATGCGAAAATCATAGGAAACGAGAGAATCCCGAGAATACCCGCCGGTCAACGGCAACGTTGGCCTTGTAACTTCGCCGGAAATTTCTAACCCGAGTCGCCTTTGTAGGAGGCTAGTACTCTAGCCACTGTGGCAGTCAACCGGGCAGGAAATACTAGTATCCAATGGTGCCAGGTAGTGGGATTTGTCCTATTTCGTGGGACTTTTTAAATATAATAATTAACTATGGGACAAAGGGATTTTTAATGGTAAATTGAAATTTTATGGGACTATTATCCACATCCTTATTTTAAAGAGCTCTTGTGAGCTTCATATTATCTGCTAAGTGTTTTTAGCACTGTTGCGTAATCGCGGTACGTTTAAGTGTTTTTACGTGTATCTTTTTTGTAATTTATTTCAACTCTTTGAATTCGTTTCTTGCCACATGGGTCCCTTCCAAAGGCTAGGAGCACAAGGCACTGAAAACTTACTAATAAATAACTCATGCAGTATATTGTACAAATTAACGGTAAGTTTTTAAAAAATTATGCTGTCTCGAGACAATACTACAATTTTTTTCAGCTGTGGGATTTTTTGTGCTGAAATTGGTCTTTTACATTAGGAGGATGGGATTTTTACTCCTCTGACACTGACAACACTGTGTATCAATGTTTATGCGACGAGACTTTTTAATTTAAACTGTATTATTAATTGAAATAAGTTATTCATAAACTCACATTGCTATGAATGTGGTCCGCATGTGATAGTTTTGCCGTTGTGTTGGAAAAATGATTGCATATGAGTCAATATATTTTTACCAGAGACTTTCCCTGAAGCTCAGAGAGGTTTAAAATGGTAGACCGTAATGTAAATCACGCTTGAAATATACTGTGGGTGTTATCCTAGCCTGCCCCGTGTAAAAGAAGCTGGTTAAAACGTACCGAGTGAAAAGGAAAGGATGCTAATGTGGTTTCCGGAAGCTCCCAGTTTCGTCGGTGCTTCACAAAATATTTAAAGGACCCTTCGGCCTTTCGGATATCGGGTTTTACACTAAAATATTCAGTTACTGAATTATGAGCATAGACGGATATCAACTTTATTATTAATGGTATACGATAGAAGCTGGATCAAAATTCATAATGGCTCGTCCACGGCACGGACAGACACACAGAAAACTGGAAGGAATCGCTCAAGGTCAGTGAAAAAGTACCATCTCCATATTCGGATTTAGTAATTCACAAAAATCACGGAAAGTTAAATTCGGATGGCGACCAGGAATTGAACACAGATCCTTCCGTTAGCGAGTCCATTATTTTACCACTGAGCCACCTCGCTCGTTTTCGCAAAGACAGAAAAGTATTGCTATAGTTCCAACCTTGACTTTTGTTCCTATTTAACTGAAATATGGTATTGCCAACTATACTTTTTTTTCAGTACAAAAATGGAAGTAATTCGTTTCCGTTTGGTGATAAATTTCTCTTAGTACTTTATTCAATTCTAAATATTTGAAATGACTAGGATACGCTTCTACAATAAGGAATATTTAAAATGGCAAAGTTTTCCTACTTTAAAGAAAAAAATGATAGTAAAATCACCACGCATGTTTCACAGGTAACTTTCCATACATAATGTAAAAATACATTCCACGCGTGAGCGTTCAGTTTCCTTTTATGAATTTAACCTACGTGTTATTCGCTAAGAAACCTATTCATCATGTGTTAGGTTAAGCGTCTCAATTAGTTATATTCAAAGAAAATTTTAATATTTTATAAGGTGCAAAAATATGGGATAACATACGACGAATAGTCGCGGAACATAACGAGGTTAAATAAAGGATTTATCGTAGTAATTAATCAGTTAACGCTATGTTGTACTTGGTGAATGGTGCTGGGTCCAACAATATGAATGTGAAGCAAAGCCAATCGCACTACATTTCGGTAAAAACGAGCTTTTAATTAGATGAATTATCCGAGGCGTGTGGGCAAGCAGACTTCAGTTCACTACAGCCACTCAGATATGATACGTTTAATCATCTCAGTGAAGGACACTTGCTTGTTTCTTTGGTCATTTTCCAAGGTCGTGTTGGAGATCGCGGTGGCCGATTAGTTAGACCTCTCACCTCCCACCAAGGCGATCCGGGTTCGATTCCCGGCGGGGTCGTTCCCCGGATTTTGGCATGTGAGAAACGTGCCGGACGATGCTACTGGTTCGCGGGTTTTCTCGGGGATCTCCCGTTTCTCCCCTTTCATTCCGGCGTTGCTTCGTACTCACCTCATGTCACCCATCACCAGCGCTAAAGATCTCGATGTTGAGCGCTGACCAAAATCTCTCACTCACTCATTCCAGTGTCGCAGATGCTTAGCTGGTTCCCACATTCAACGATAGGGCACTTAAGTAACTTTACAGCATTTCTGATGCACCTATGTTTTTAACATCAGCAGTAAATCTGGAGTTAATTAAATAGTGTCCTAACATTTTCAAATCATCAGCTCAAACAGTTCCATAACACCAAGTATGTAATCATGCTATAACGTCCAGAACAATAAGCATCATAGTCCCCGCGGATGGCAACGCAAACACTTATCCCAGCCCGTTGTCGATTATACAGGTAGCGTTTACAGTCTTGGGTACATAATTCCTCGTATACTCAAAGGTTCACAACACTCAAGAGTTGAGATATGTAATGGACGACTTGAAGTCCACGTCCCCTGACGTCACACCGCAGGAGAAATACTGTGGGAAACAAAGCTTGGTTACAAACATGCTGATCTGTTATTTTGTGTTTGCAGAAAGCAAAAATGTTGCGCATTCATAGATTTGCACGTAAGGGTAAAAAATACTAGTTCCTACTTCATGGTTAAGATACGCAAATACATAAGGTTAATGTTTACCTGAAAAAAAAAAACGGCAAATTCCAAACAAATAATCAAATTTCTTGACGTACATCTCATTCGGGACATGTGAAGTCAAACAGCTAAATGAAGGTTATGTTCGGCTGCGGTATCCATGGAGATAGGAATTGTTTCCCACACCTGACTGAAGCTCCGCCTCTTTTCAAGTCGTCCATTGAACAAGTGAATACAAGTAACTTGCCCCATTATGTCCCTTTCGTGTTCGATTCGAGACATCCGTAGGTCGAGTTGCTCAGAGAAGTTGCTGCTCGTCTTTCAGAGCACGTTTCATTACACTGTGAGAGTGTGTGTGGATATTCAACTGCTGTAATAGCACTTCACAAAGCATAGGACATATTCTTTATGAACTGCTTGACGTAAATAATAATGGAATTTTTCCTTAATTTGTCATGCAGAATCATTGCGAGATATGTTAACTTTCAAGAAACAGTTGGCATTCGGTTAGCCTCTCCGTGTCATCTATTGTATTGGTGTCGCCAAGCAGTGTTAGGTTGCAGCACTGCCATGCAGATTTGTAAACGAGATAACACATATGCCACGTGTATTTGACAAACATGAAAATGTCCATGTTGTTTAGTTAAATAAAACAGCTGCACTTACAGCGGTGACATCTAAAAGCAATGCCAAAACACAGCGTAGACACTTTAAGAACGAATAAGAAAAAGCACGGAACTTGATGAAACAGAATATGTAAATGTGATTCGCTAGCAAATAGTGTATATTCAAGTGAAATCAATCGCAATAATGTGAATAATCACCACGGTAGTATCAAATCCGAAGTTGTTTTTATTTTATTAAAGAAAGGCGCAGCACATGTGTAATTCATGATGTATCTCAACAACTGGTTGAAGTTAACAGTTGCAAAATATAATAATAAAGTCGTTTCCAGCTATTTCGAAGGGCCCCGAAAATATGTTGTAATGTAGGGGTGATGTATTTTTAAAATATAGTGTAGTTGCTTTAAGTTTGTTTTCTATAGATACATTGTAAAAATTGTAAAATGACACATTAGTTTGTGCATAACAGGCCGCTGTATGGGAAGCACTGGTGGGAGCTTTGTTTTCTTGCACAGTGTGATAGGTGCGTGGTCGAGAACTACAATGCAACCTGATGGAACATTCGAAAACGGTTGCATTTGTAATACATATTTTATTGTAGTTTACACTGTTTATTTCGTCGTGGTGTTCTGATAAAGCGTGCATTACAACAGCATTTTGGTTCACCGTATCTCCCGGAACCTCGTCGCGTTGCCAGCATTTCTTTATACCGTACAATGCGGACGAACACGTGTTTCGTCCGTATACTCTACAGGTTTTTTAAGTTCATTTTTATTTTGTAATAGTGTACAAAAGTAGGCTGAAAGTAGTGTGGTAATATCATTATACTTCTTAAAATGGGCCTAAAATGTTATACATTTGTAAAATGTAAACCCCGTGGTATTAACTCCAAAATGTACATTTCTTCTCAGAAATCTGCCTATTTCCCTTCGCAACATTAAGGAGTTTACGTGCAGTGGAAATTTCGTTTCGTAATCCATAATATTCCAGAAACGTCCAGCGAATTATAATTTTTTTTTATAAAATTCGTCAAATTTCATCTTCTTTTGTCGTGGACAGTTTTGTTTGTGACATGAAAACTGCAGTTCAGGCTTTTTTCCAGTTTTTTCACTCTCTCTTTCGCTGTGTTTAGGCACTGTAGTTGTACATTTTAACATATTTTAAACAATCTTAATTTACCGAAAGTACAATTTTCTATACCATTGGTAAAAATGTGCATTTTTAAATGTTGAACTTACCGTACGGCACCTATAGTACCAGGTGTATCACAACCATAATACTGGCAGAAACTGCGGGTGAAATATTCTCGTATTATGTCCTATAGTAGCTGTAGCCAAGAATAGTGCTTAACGATAATCGTTTATATACCACGTTTACATAGCTCAATAATAGTCGTATTTTATAATGCAAAAATACCTTGGGATTACGGTTTTCACGACAAAATTCATGATTCAGTGAACGAAAAGGTCACTCACATAACTTGGCTTAACCCTACATCAAACTAGGTTATTAATCGCTTATAACATTAATTTTAAAACTAAATGTTTATTTATTACTACCCTAAACAGCAATAAAAAGTAATATAGGTAACTCCATTTCTTTCGTTTCGCAGATGTCTCTCACTTGATTATATAAAAATGGTTGAAAACTGTTAACCATCCTGTAATTTAAACTGTGTAAACAATATTTTCCCCTCAATTCATTTAGGCTGTAAGTTCCTGCTAATTAATAATAAAGATTATAGAGAGAGAAAAAGAAGGGGAAGAGAGAAATGAAGAGAGATAGAAAGATAGAGAAAAGTAATCCTGATTTACTTTTTAAGTAATTTTACGCAATGTGAAATAAGTTACAAATATCAAACATAAATAAAACTGCAGTGTTAAAAGTAAGTGAGCTGTCTATGCTACATGAATTGGATACAATATTCATCAAACAAAAATAATTTTAAACAAACAGCTTGGTACGATGTGGAGAAATTATCGAAATAAGTATTGCAAGGCTTCGCCAGGGATTGCAACAACTGCTGAGCATAGGGACAGGGTACTGAGAGGAAGAGACGTTGATTGCTTTAGAAGAATATGTTGCCAATGGTGCTCGTATGCTTGCCAAAAGTTAATCCTCCGTGACCACGGATGTTCTACGGAACATCAGACGTTGTTCAAACATCACCCTCACGCTATCGATAATCACAGAACAGGCCAAGAAAGCAGTCTGGCATGTTCGCCATCCAGGGAACATTGAACGGGTTGTTCAAAGACGCCAGGAAGTCCCTTAGTATAGCATAAAACACATTCCAAAATCTCAGTACTCTTAGTCAACGTATATAGACGAGGCATGAGCGGAATGAGCCACGGAGTCTTTAAACTAAAATAGATCGTTCAAGGATTTTTATGGTATGATATTTGTCCCTCCAGTGAAATAAGGACTTGTTCCCGAGTTTTTTTTCAGACTGGTGCCAATAACTCAAATATTTTTTAACCAAAAGTTTTGAAAAAATTTCAGTCAATGTACAATCACACGATGCACAATACTGTGGACACGTTTTTTAAAATAATGTACCATTCGCCAGCAAAAAAATTATTTCCTTAATTTTTGCGTATTTTCACGACGAAATACGTGGTACTTTGGGTAATGAAATCTAAAAAACCATTCAGTATAATTCTACAAAAATTTCAGCTACAAATTATAACATATGAGTGTCAAAACTGTGCAGCGAAATTTTTATATGAGTATTAGGTAGCAATAAAAAATATATTTTCGAAATCACTGCAAAACTCTGTAACAAGGCTTTAAGGGCGTTGGACCCGAAAAATTTAATTTTTTATATTTGTGCCAAACACCGTTCAACTTTTGCACATCAGATAACATGTCATTTCCCCAAATAAAAAAAAATTAGGCCCAATAGTTTTTGCAAAATCACTCATCAAAGTCACGAAATGGCCATTACGGTGCAGCCAAAATCAAAAAAAGTAAATAACTAATGAATTCAAAATTACGGGAACTGAAAGTCAGTGTATCAATGCATTTCATGACATGTTTGACAGAAGTTAGTTTTGAATATTTCAGTAGTAGCCGAAAGTCAAAGTTATGCAAAAATTTACTCATTTTCATCAATTTTTAAAAAATACAAAAATATATCGCTTTTTGTTTACAAAAGTGTCTTGAAGTAGTTCACATCATTAAGTATCGATATGAATTATCTTGTTTCTGCAAGTTAATTACTTTTTATTATTTTGGCTACACCGCAACTGCCATTTTGTGAACTTTGATAGGTGATTAAGCTAAAACTATGGGCCCTAATTTTTTTTTATTCTGGGAAATGACATGTTATCTTATGTGTAAAAGTTGAACAGTGTTTGGCACAAATATAAAATTTTAGAATTTTTACGGGTCCAACATCCTTAACTGAAGCCACACACTCACAAACAGTTGTTGGCAGCCGTATCAATGGCCAGCAAGCTATGTAAGAAGCTTCTATACTGCAGACCGGGAAACGTGTACGTATACATATACTTGAGCGACAGGAGCCTATGCTGTGACTTTATATTTCCCCAGCAAAAATTACTGTAGGTTAATACACAACCCTGATAAGAAAGCTTGAGTTATTCATCAATTTAGGCTGTAATAGCTTCCTTTCCTGCTCCTTATTCTCCGAGCCACGTGTTCGTTCCCTGGTGACCTCGATGTAGATTCTGACGCCATTTATCACACTTGTAAAAGTGAATCACAGTACTAAACATACACGCAGATATACTGTTTGTATTGTATTCTGCAAATATACAAATCTGCTACACCGAACTGAGCTCCTTCAACTAGAAGGTCGTTCATTCACCCAAACAACTTAGCAGAAATCAAACTTTCCCTTTAGTTTATACAACTGTCGTAAATCAACGCTAGCGAAGAAAATGTTGGTTGGTGTCACGCTTCTTGTTCTGTCTGCACTCAGTTAGTTTTTGTTTTGACGTGAGAGATATGATTTACTTAAAGTATTACTGAACATGTCCAGACTAGACTGCAACCGTGCGAAATACGATACTGAAATGAAGGGTGGGAACATTAACCCATCAGGTTTCCTTGCTTGTAATGCTTTACATTATGCAGATTGTGGTCACAGCGTTTCCAATTTTTACTCGTACGATACAGCATTTCCACCATGATAAGTTTTAAGGCATATTCCAGTAAGTACTTAAATAATCAGTAAGTTAATGGAAATTAAAAGTTACTCTTTCAATAGTCACTTCAGTTATCAAACCAGCTCGTTGAAAAAAAAGTTAAAAAATTCACTTGCACAAAACAATAATATTTAAGGCGACTAAAAATAAAATATAGTGCCACATTTGACGCTAAATATACATAAAATGTGGCTTTGCAGTGAAAACAATTCTTTCATTTCCTATTCAGTTTTATATTTATGATTGTAGAACCTAATTGATAATCTTAATAAATTAATAGTAAAGAACATTTTTAAAAACAAGCTTTTATTCAACTGCTCTAAAAAGAAGAAAATAAACTTTGAGGTAAATAAAATCCATCAATTTATTACATTGCACAATTTATATGATATAAAAATTTGTCGCGAGATTTACCTATTTTATAAAATACATTTTTTTCTTAGAGTTTCTTGTATCAAGCTCAAGTTACTTGTTGTATTCTTGTTTATCTACACAGGTAAATCACGCGATAAGATTTTGTATCATATAAATTGTGCAATGTAGAAAATTGATTTGATTTAATTTTTATTTTATTTTTACAGCATTTAAATAAAAGCTTGTTTTTAAAAATGGTTTTTAATGTTGATTTATTTTTTATTTCTTACTTATATTTGTATGTTGTTCCCACGAGTATCGAATATGTAACCGTCGACCCTCCCAGACCTTAGTTTAGAAGGGTAAGAGCTACTATACAACAGGGCTCGCCCTGATGCCCTGAGGTGGTACGTTCACAACAAGTTTGATACACTCTGGTGTCACTCAGTCCTCGGCACGGCCTCACCTTGACTTCGGTGTTTGTAGGTATGCGCCACTTTTTTTCAGTATGAAGCTTACTTGTGCCTAACAAAACGCAGTTCCGGGTTTGATTTTGGATTTTTTTTTTTCACCGCTGCTAGAATTTGTCCAGGGTGTAGGTCGATATTAGTTAAGACACGACCCCGCCAAGCCTTACCATTTAGTCGGGCAGTACTACACCATGTCCTTGAAGAGCTGAACGCAGACGTCATTTTATTCGTATTCTTCTCAGCAAACCCTTTCATTTGATACCCATATCATGAGAGTGCATAAAAAATAACTAATCTGCCATCTTGAATTTGGAACGACGTCACTTAGCTAACCATGTACGTACGTATTGTTATCCAAACTAAACATGTATGCAAAATTTCAGCTCGATCAGTTGAAAATAACCGCTTTAAAATTCTGTTGAAAGATTTAACCAAAATACGTACAAACGTTGCAAGTTATATAAAAGCTATAATTGTTTTCCTATTGATTAATTTTATTCGTATTCTTCACATCAAACGCTTTCATTTGATACCAATATCATTAGAGTGCATAAAAATAACTTGTCCGCCATCTTGGGCGGTCCGACATTTTGGATTTAAAATGACGTCACTAAGCTGACCATGCATTGTCATACAAACTAAATGTGTAAACAAAATTTCAGCTCAATCGATTAAGGATAACTGCTTTAAAATTCTTTTGCCAGATTTAACCCGAAAAACGTACAAACATTGCAAGTTACATATAAGTTTTTAATTTTTTTTACTATTGATTTAATTTATTCGTATTCTTCTCAGCAAACCCTTTCATTTAATACACAGATCATGGGAGTACATAAAAAATAACTAGTCCACCATCTTGGGCAGTCCGCCATCTTGGGCGGTCCGCCATATTGGATTTAGAATGACGTCACTTAGCTAACCATGCAATGCCATCTAAACTAAACGTGTAGGCTATGCAAAATTTTCTGCTCAATTCATCGAAGATAGACTGCTTTAAAATTTAGTTGCAAGACTTGACACGAACAAACATACATCGTAAGTTAAATATAAACTTTTAAAAACACCCATTTTTTCGCGAACGTTTTGAAACGTATTGAAGTGTTTCTGATATCGATGATTTAATATTTTGGTATTTGGTCGTCAGTATTATTTATTTACTACCAGTATCAAATATAAAGTATTCATACACACATATTCATATAATGCTCACACACGTACATAAATACATACCTACATACACACATACTAACAAAATATACATACCTGCAGACTAACATTCACATAAATAAGTAGATAATACACGTACAGTACATACATAAATAATACATTAGATAAACATAACAAACATATAAGTACTTACACAATAAATGGAAACATGTGTAACGTGTGCATGTGACTGTGACAATGGCGCTGGAAAGAAACATTGTACAGCAGATTTCCCAGGATTGGTAACAGCATGATGGCTTGCCTCTGGCTGAGACGTAATTACTATTGATTCTTGCCGGCTCGGCATGGCGGGTGGTGTGGGTGAAGTAGACAGCATGTGCCCCAGAGCCACGAGGTTGTCTGAGCTGCCGGCAAGGCTGACCACGGCCTGAACAGACGCCCAGCAAATAATCCCTCTTCCACTCACCCCCCCCCTCCCCAGCCAAATTCTCCCCGGCCATTGTCAATTAAAGCCGGCAGCAACCAACTTCCTAATTGGCTGATGAATAAATTCCGGCAACCCCATCACAGAACAGTGGGGACGCCAATTCCTTCCGGGCCTTCACCGCTTAAGGCCATCACAGCCTGGGAAACGTAAAATACTTGATAACAGGCTGAATTTCCCGAGTTATCATCATATCTTGCAATCCCCTGGAACACAATTTTGAGTTTTATATGTAACCATCCTTCTCATTTTCTCTACGTCAAATAGTGGTTCGGAGTGCTACATAACTTACATTTGTACAAAGTTCGTGAAATAACAGCTTTCATTTTTTGTAGGCGTACATCTTACGTGCGCGGGTTAAATGTCATTCCGGTGAGCTTGGAAAACCCTATTATAAGTTAAAATCTGAACAAAATAAGCAGCATTTGTTTCAAAGATACGCTATTTATAGTCTTGTCACTGTATATGACAGTGAAGTAGGCATTCTTCAAAAATATTGTGACTTTTTTAATACATTTTATTTAAAAGAAATACTAAGAAATATAAACGCAATTTCTTCACAGGAAGAAATTGGTTACATTTTTGGTCATGATTTAAATGGTTCGTAAAATTTTACGTTTAGGAATTAGGTACATGGAGAAAAGTATCGAAAAACATTATTGGTACAAACTTTTGTTTTATTTTAATGTTTTAAGTTACTTAAACTACATATTGTTACTTGGAAATATTACACTATTTAAAACGTTATTATAGTTTTGACTTCACGTCATTTTTTCAGTTAACAGTCGTTATATTTCAATTTTTGTCAACGGTCCTACTGTATTATATTATTTGAAATAATTTTTAAACTTGTATATTATTATAATTCTATTTTTAAAATTTAAATTTGTATTAGATAGATATTTCAATCAAATGAACTATTGTACATGACTAATACTGAACACGATATTTAGAGCATTTGATATATTTTCGGTAGGTATTAAATTTAAGGCTCAGTTCCGAATGTTTATTAGTATAATCTTGTAATAATTTTAAAATATTTACATTGTCATTTATTGACTTTGGATGATTTTACCGTATTCTCTGAGAAACCAGAAAACTCAGTTTAAGAAAATACACAATGGACTTGTTTTGGTTTATCATTTAACTCGAATACTTGCCTTTTTAGTTGTTTTTTTTTTAAATTACAGTATTTTAGTACAATAAATTATTACCACACACTGAATGGTACCTCAGAGAATAACATTTTTTTCGTAAAATTATCTTGGTTACGTTTACTACGTATATTATACTGAATAAAATAAAGTTTAGTAACCAGTTGAAACAATATACCTGTTGTGCACGTTCATAATTCAATAAAGCGTCATATTGAAAACAACACAATCCTAAAATAATTAATATATTTTTGTTTAATATTTGTGTATCGATTCGCTCTGCTAAAAAAATTTATAAATATTGATACAAAAGCCAATTGACAATTTAAATATATTTGCTACGCATAGTTTTGAAACAGGTTCGTTGTTGTATATCAAATGTCACAAATAACCCTTTTCATGGTATAAATAAAGCGACAATCCCTATACTCAAGTTTTTGAAAACTGTTATCATTATTATTTTAATATGTGCTTTTGACAAACCTGATGATGAAAATACGAGCATGCTCTGTCTGAAGAAATAACTTATATGTGTTTTATTAGTTAACAAAAAAAATTTTTTCGTACACAATTTTTGTTTAGTTGTACACTCCGGACATACAAAGCCTGGGTAATTTAACGACTAAAGTGAAGAACAAATTTTTTTTTTCAATAATTGCAAAGAAAGTAGTATTATAAATTACTGATTTTGTGAAATATCATACAGCTACTTTATTGATTGGCCATTCAGTAATGTATGTCAAAAAGTTTGTAGGATTAAATCAAACATTTTATTTCCAGCATTTGATTCGAAAATCTTATAAAAGTTTAAAAAATTTTGCAATAATTTAATTGGGAGGATTGTCTATGATAATTTCACATGTAATTTTGGTTTACGTAAATAAAATTAACCAAATCTGTTTAATGACTCACTATTGTCATTCTTTTTATGTGATGGCAGGTATTTGACTGTAATGAATAATTCGTTTAAATGCTTTTGTAACGTACAAACCAAAAATTAATTATTTGTTCTGCATTAAAAATAAATTAAGTAATAACTACTTTTCCTAAATTTTTCTTCACACTATGTAAAAATGGCTAATGTCGGCAGAAATTTCATCATCCAATGAAAAAAAATATCCGTCACAAATTGCTGACATAAAATGAACTGGCATTTAATTTTTGAACAAGTTGTAGAAAGTTTAATGTTTACTTACTGAGTGAAAATAGAAAATTTTATATTGTTTTGTTGTGTTTATTCGCAATGGAGAAATTTTTAAGTCCGGTTTTACATATGAAGCAAATCTTTGTCATATAATAAATTCTGCAAGACACTTATCTTAATCATCAAATAAATTATTTGTCTAAATTATATGAGTAAGATTCAATCTTTTACTTTACAATATAAAACTACTAAAAACAATAACTAATATTAATATTTGCATACTTTAATAGCACTTTTTTTTGTTTCCTAAATGTTTAATTCAGTCTCAAGTTACAAAATTAATAGTTAATAAAATTATTTAATAAAATTTTTGTTAATTTACAAGAGTTTTATTATTATTATTTTTTATTTTCACTGTGGTATTTGAGAATTACGTGTAAATGCTTTCACTAGCAATAGTACTCAATAGAATCTGTCACTGCTGCAAAACGTGGTTGAGTTGTAGTAAACAACTGCAGCATAATATAGCTTCGTTGGCAACTTCCAAAGCAAAACCAAACGGCATTTGTTAGCAGCAGCCACAAGACTTAAATTATGAATCAGTATTTCATTTAACTCTTTTCATTCTTAGCGATACCCATTTGCCATTGTTAACGTATACAGATATTATCGAAATTTAAAAAATCATGTGATGTGAACTTTATTTTTAGCTGAGAAAGATGTAAAAAGATGACATCTCAGGTAGTTAGTAAGCTTCTGCTAGACTCATGAATGTATGTAGATACGTTTTGCCAGTTTGTCAGCAATTTGTGTTCGCTTCATGACGGATATTTTTTCTTGTTGCAGTGCGGTGCCTTCCACTGCGCGAGTACCGTTACGAGAGGGAAAGTGGCCCGGGTAAGTGAGGCTAAACTTTACTAAGTTCAACCATAGATAAACTTTACTAAGTTGAAGATTATAACATTTGTCGTTGGTATGGTTGCATTACCTTAAAATATTGTAAACATAGTTACCGAAATCAATTAAGTTTACTGTATTTTTTTACACATGAGAGCATAATTTATCTATTCTTATAGCAGATATGTTTAACTATGTAATACGTCTAAGTTTACCATATTACGCTCTAATATTGTAACATTTTTATAACCAATCTTCAGAATGCCTTTGATGTTGACTGTAGATTACGTTTTTCTTATTTCAAAAATGTCTTCGTTTTTCAGTCAAGCTAGTCATTTTATAATGAATATTCGCACATTTCACTGAAGTCTGTACAATCATGTAAATAATGTAAATTATTTTAGCGAGAAGAATTCATAGTATTTAACCCTGTATTTGTTACTATTTATATATTCACTGAAAGGTTGCGTTCGTTAAAAAAAAGTCACTAATAAGCCAACAATGAACGCACCTCTACAAGATTGAGTGACATTAAACCACACATATTAGTAACATATTTAAACGGCATTGTGTTAAGAGCAAATATTGTCATATTTGTAACCGTAAAATACAACATTTAAGTCTTATAATTAGGCATGCAGACATACGTACATGTGTTAAAGTTCATCATTTCAATTTCATAAAAATTTAAATAATAAATGTTTTTTGTTTTAATTGTGCGTTTCACAAAACTATGATAATGGAAATAAATTGAATATTGTTATCTGTGATGATTGTTGACCGGCAATTACATAGCTTAACCACAAAGACATTTGCAGCAAGTGAAAAAGAATAAAAGTTAGTTCTTCATCTGCGGTGTAAATCAAATACACTTCGTAGATTGACGCTTACGTTACACTAAATTTTGGCCAAGTAAATGGAAATAGACTGTATGATAGAGCTGTAAACAATTGACATGATATATTTGCTTTTTACAGAATTGTTCGTTTTCTTTCGCCTCTCTAAATGTATTGGAAATAGTTTGTGTGTGTGTCTATATATATATATTATAATGTGCTGTAAAAAATCAAGGAAACTAGATTGCATCCTGACGTGGCTCCTAGATAATTGTACAGTAAGCATAAATTTTTATTTCTACCTGGAATTATGTATTCTACCTGAAGTTGGGATTATGTAGTGCTGTAATAACAGATTTCCCTTCATAGTTAATGCGCAAACATACACAGGTTGTATTAATGTTGGTGTCGAAACATTTTCGGATGTGTCCCAAACATCGGTACAAACGAATGAGTTCATGTGAACCCTTGTCCGAAAATAATTTATTTCTGAGTTAGATAACTCATAATAGCAACACAGGTGTACGCGAAACTGTAGTGTCGTACTCTGCACATCACAGACATTGTCCGGTCATACGTACCTGTTTCGTGGCACACACATCATCATGTTATTATTTATAATAGTGTTGGACCGATGCCGGCTAAGTAACCAACACAATTTTTTCAGATACTTTACACTGATACTGCAGTTTTATCCTTTCACTTGAAATTAACATTACTCAACTACGTGAATCCATACTCTCTATCATATGACTTATCGCAACACCAACATACCACAAGTATTTATTCCAAAGTTATGTATGTTTTTATATGTAAATCCACAATTCACATATTCAAATTTAGCTAAGGTGTAAAGAAGTTAATTAGTAAATAAATATTTTTTCCTCCTAAAATGTAACTTCTATTTGAGTTCATCTGCAGAAAACAATGTAATTTGTTTCGATATCTGGTATATGTGGTGTCAACATTGTACTGGTATAGAAAATTATCTGCATTTATCTGAAATTGTAAATACGCGCAGCTGGTAATATCATCCATTGTACTCGAACCTCCACGGTCACAACATTAGCTAGTAGTGGTTGAAGTCCGAATCCCACAAATTAATAAACATGAGTATGGAAAAATGGTTGAAAACACTATTCATCCAGTAGTACATGTTTCAAACGTTAATTATATGAATTATGAAATGAATACAGGAATTATTCAAGGATTCGTACCCCTGCTAGAATGCATACCGTAAACCAGTGTTCCATGCTTCGGCGTACCCTGTTGAATAGCCCTTGAATGCGTCGCAATTGTTCAAACCCATGCTGGATACGCAATGACGTCAATGTTTGGTATGGGCGTTGAATACACGTGTCCCCAGATGAAGTAATGCGTTGGGATTAAATAAGGTGATCGAGCAAGCCAAGCTGTGAATCCACCTTGACAATTCCATCTTCTCGAAAATAGTTCATTCAAATTCTGGCGTGCTATGTAACTGAAGTGGACGGGAGCAACAACGTGCATAAACCACTTCCTTGGATTCCAGAGAAACATCTTCGTAGATATCATTCAACTCGTTCCCGAGTAACTGAAGGTATGGATGTCCATCTGGACGCCGAGGAAGGAAATTGGGTTATATAAGATGGTAATTGATGATTACACCCCATACATTTAAGGTGAACCGCAGTTGACGGTTGTCCTTACGCACAACACAAGGATAGTCATAAGTCCAGGTATGACTGTAAAGATAATCTGTGTTATCATTACGTGTAAAGCCTGCCTCATCAGTAAATAAGATACAGGCTTCAAGCAAAAAAAAAAAAAACACCACATTTAATCCTTGCACCCGTTGATAGTGATATGGGTACAGTAGGTTTTATGCATTACTTTACACAGTCATGTGCCTAACACATTCCACCGAGCGAGGTGGCGCAACGATTACACATTGGACTCACATTCGGGAGGACCTATGTTCGAACCGTTCTTGTACATTATTCCCATTTGTAAGGCCACATATTTAGCGTATGTCAGTCTGTCACTTACGGAGTATATGCCCTCGCAATAACACACAGCACACATCCCATATACTCACAACCCCATGTGATCGCTCCCAGTACATACGTCCACTATGTACATAAAAGGCTCGACGGACGATGAAAACATGTCATAGCGTTGGAGGTTCGTGTCTAATATATGCTACTACAAGTTCCAAGCAGTTACAATTAATTTCCTATTTACGGTTTCGCCTATACATGTGTAGCTATTATTACTTTATCAATTGCTGTAAAATTCAGGAATAAACGGTTTCATAACGCAAGTTCGCATACACGTTTTTGTTAGTTGTAATGGGAGAAACACGTCCTCAAAGATACATCCTGTACAGTTTCTTAATGTTATGCTAATATAGTATTTACAAGTGTTCATATTGGAGTATTTTTTATATAAAATTACGTTTGCTTATATCGAACATATAGTAACCGAATACATGATGGTAAGCTGGGAGATCATATCACAACTCTTAATTTTGCCAAAGTATCGTATTTTAAAGTAGCAACCGTTTTTTTTTATTATTTTTTTCTTCTTCTTCAACTTGTGACAACTCACTATTGGATATTTACTATTTTTAATTGAATGGTATTTACGTAACCGGAAATCTGCATTATAAATATGTTTTAATCCCTTACTCTGCAGAAAACCGAACGTCCTGTGTACTTGCTGTTGAAATTCGCGAATAAAATTAAAGTATTAGCAAAATGTAAAAAATTCTTCAACATAGAATTTCAATAGGTAATGTTTTTCAGTGAGCACGATTTTACTTTGCAGAATTATTGAGTAAAATATCACACTGCAAATATTAAACAAGAGATTATGTGCGGTAGTTATTTCCAACACACACACATAATCGAGGATGTACAGAAATTAACTCATAGTTAGCACATCACGCGAATCCTTGGCTAAATTGGAGACGAAAATGTCAGAGGCAAAATTTTGTAGGACGAAATTTGACGTGCACAATGTGGCTAACACTATATGGAGAAAAAGGTAGAATTAAAAAACTATTATTAAAATTTTCGTAAATACCTATAAGAAAAAAATAATAACATGTAGTAGCACAATTAATCTAAGAAGTTAAATTTTCCAATAATAATTATAATATGCATATTTCTCTTAAACGCAAAAGCTGACACACTAGGAGTATTCAAAAGTATGCATTTTTTTTTTTTTTTCAAAAAATTGCATTTTATTGCTTGTCGAAAAGGGCAGGAAAAAATTTGCTCGATAATTAAATAAATGAAACAGAACTAGAGTAATATACAGATTATTCGTCATCGTAAATGTCCAGTACTGA
Organism: Medauroidea extradentata; assembly: GCA_003012365.1. NCBI lineage: Eukaryota > Metazoa > Arthropoda > Insecta > Phasmatodea > Phasmatidae > Medauroidea > Medauroidea extradentata. The sequence continues at coordinate 11,076 of PNEQ01052902.1, read as the reverse complement.
TTGTTGGATTTGTTTAATTTCTTCCTCGCCGTGAAAAAGGAAAAACAGTTAATGCAAGATCCTTGACAACCATTGTGCATTTTGTGCCAAATTTTGGCAAAAACACTTGGCTCCACGAGCAGCATATATCACGTGAAGGATAAACTCAGGAGCTTCGGCCTCTGACGTAGTTATCGGAATTAATGTCTTTAGAAAGACTGTGTATACTCGTCCGCCATTTTTGGTCGGTTCTCAGCTAACCCAGGTGAATGCGCGCTTCGAGCGCTCAAGAAACGTTCAAACTAAACTCGTCATAACTCGTAAGCCATTCATAAAATCTACTTCAAAATTTTTACAATATAATTATAGAATATCCTGCCATTGATGGTCCCTGTCAATTTTCCTGAAGTAAAAATTTAATTCTTTAAAAAATATTTAAACAATGTCCTGCATACTGTCCACAGGAAAATGTAGAGTAAAATGAAGTAAGCGACAAACTGTTTTATTGTTGGAGATACATGGAGGTATCAGTGAACGAAATAAAGAAAAAAACTCTAAATACAATTTTTACGCGACAGGTAGAACACAGGACATTTTCGCCGCCGCGGTGCACTTATAATCAGCTTTCACCATACATCAGATTCCAGATTCTCCTGACTCACTCTCGTCACCCATGACTTACTGTTGCCAGTGCGGACAGGCGAAAGGCATACTTCCCAAAAAAATCTATCAAGTTACAGATTTTCCGGTCCCAACTGAGTGTAGAATAGTATGGTGAGTGGTTTAGTGGCCTTGCCTATGTTTAAAAGTTACAATGGTCTGATGTCCGACACCGAATTGAAAAATAGACACGGGCTGCGGACTTGCGTTGATTAAATTCCCTCCTGATAGTATACGAAAAGTTATTTGACTGTGAAATTACACATGTGTTATTGAACGTGAGTATTTTGGGACAAGTTGCATGTGGCCTATGTACAATGGTGGTAAAACCGGGGCACAAAACCTCAAATTCTCAAGGGAGACAAACGGAATAGTCGCTGTTCTAGTTTTCATCGTTAAAGCGATAGAATGGTCACCATCATGGATAGTAAAAGTTTGCTCGCATAAAATTACTTTTAAATTATCTGTACCTCGGAGGCATAAGACATTATGTCCTTTTTTCCTCAAAATGCCTTTTTTACCACAAACTTTACCACAGTTTTAAGTACTTTCCAGTGACATACAACACAAATAGTGTCTTATGCCTCCGAAGTACAGATATATTATATTGTATTAAAATAAACAACATGTAAAATTATTGTATGGTAAGGATTATTAGGGGGAGCAATGAGTCTTCTCTCCTCTTTCTGTTGTTGCGCCCCTGTTGTGTAATGATTGCTTGAGTCAATTATTTAAAGATTAACATAAGGCCTACAATTGAGTATGTGCCTGGAAGAAAACCTTTTTCACAGTGTTACGTTTTTTAAATGATACTCCTTTTTATTTGCTTAGTTATGGTGGAGTTATTTACATAAAACGTACAGTATTTTATAACTTGTTTAAATGAGGGATTCTTTTAATATAAGTGAGACTCGCAGTCTAAATATCAGGTACGGCTTTAATTTACAATATATGCAACTATATCATTACATTTACTATGTTATTTACGGAGGGAGGCTAGAATAGTTAGAGGCATTTATGATTACTTAAGAGCAACTCAATTTAGTTATGACGATGACAGTCCCACCTTGTTAATGATGCCGAGGCTGATGTAAGGAAACGTCCACGGTGATCGGCACGTCGTAGATCTGGACGTCGTGGTGCATCTTGGTAGTGAAGTGGTCCTGGCGACGATATGGGGCAGACAGACCTCGTAGGTAGAGTGACACGCCCCTTTATCGCGCCCTGTGTGGCAACTCGTACCGCTGTTGGAGTGGGCAGTTCTGCCTTGCAGTTTGCAGCAACTTATGTTTAATATTTTGGAATTCCTGGCCAGGTGGCCTGGTTACTGAGTGCTGTGTTAGAACAGGATGAACAGCAAATTCTTACTGTATAGTGATGTAAATTATATAAAAAAGAAAATTGTAGATAAAGTGCAAGTATTTGTTCCTAATTTCTGAAACCTAAAATAAAATATTGATAAACACTCATTTTACTTTCTGGTCATTCGCTGTAGCAGAGCTGGATAGAACTGCAATGTAAAGATGCATGTTACATGGCACTCGCAACTGAAAAAAGAAGAATGATTTAAATTTCTTGTCTGTTTTCAAAACGTAGATAATTCCCGTTAAAAATATTGAAGACAAGAAAACAAGTAAACAAAATATGAATCTACCATTGCAGAAAATATGTAAAACCAATTCATACATCAACTTTTTCAACTTACTTACCTTTCTTTCAAATATATTATCAGTTTGTAACATTATAATTAGGAAAAATCTATAAAACAAGTAAAAAGATTTATTTAAAAGAAAATATATTATAAGCTTCTCTTTTTAAATACAGTATACAGAAATTTTAATCATAATGTTTTGGACAAGGTAATGATTCAATTATTTAACTATTTTGAGTTCATATGTAAACATACATTGTTAAGAATCGGTCTAAATTGCGTCACTAGTTCTCAATATGATGCAAAAGAAATTTCGTTAATTATAGCCAATGAACTAAAAAATAAGTGTAACATATAATACATAACATAAAAAAAATTCACTCTAAAAGTAACAAAAAGGCATCGTTTATCTAGCTCTGCATGTTATACATAAGAAGTTTTGGAGAAACATTGCTTACGTCCTAATTTTTAAAGGTAAGTAAATTCCCCATACGAAGATTATTGATAATTGTTGCTAATGTGGGATTAAGTAAAAATAAACACTTACATATATTTTTTCTGGGCTTAAAGAAAATAACTAGTATTTGCAGTATAAATGTATTGTAGATACAAGTAAGCATGCAAATAACAGTTTTCAATTGTATGATCTTGTATAGGTCTCAAGAAATAATTATACCATACCTTAATTATACCACACCTTATCAGACATTTTCTACGTGAAGTGGCATATAATTTTTACAGAAACTTACACGTGAATTGTGTGTGTATATATAAATGTTGTATATTATATATAATTTATATATATTACATATTTACATATAATATATATTATATGCCATATATATCACAGAATTTCATACTGTATAACAAAATGTATATTGCTATTAATTAATATTGCATATATTAGAAACAAAATCAACGAAAATAAAAATAACGTATATTTTTTGAGTAACATAAGAAGCGTCCTAGCCGTGTTTCACAGTTTTAAACATAGTGGCACGCTGTACTGTTGTAAACGTAAAATTGTCTTAATTTATGTTTGTAACTGTACAGAACGCTGACTTGTTGTCTGTTAAAAATTTTTGATGTTGGCACAGTGTAACAATCAGTGCTATTGTTTGTAGCGTCATTGTAATCAAAACTTATTTTTGGACGGTTAATTTCACGTATTGCATTTCAATTAAACTTGTAACAAGTGCGTAAATTATCAAGTAAAAATAAAATTAAAAGTCTGGTTTAGATTTCAGCTTACCATATTTTGCACACTGAAAAGAAACGTGTCATGTATTTTATTTCAGTAGTAAATTCATGCACTGAAAGCTATGTGAAAATTAGTGGATTTTTGTTGTTAATTTCAAATATTTGTATTGTTTGAGTTACAGAACAAATCAAAAAATTATTACAATTCATGAGTCTATGACATACTTTGAATAATCAAGCTGTCTGAAAAAGCTAAAAAATGTCAAATATATGTTGTTAATTTGCGATTTCGCGCTTATAGAAAAATTAAAAGCTTTTGTAAGCAATGATAATATAATATTATCATCATCAATTTTTTGTGGATAAAGTTGAGGTGAACCTACAGTCAGGTCACTGATCCATACCGCGCCTGTCTGAAATATTCGTCGTGATCTACCTGCCGCCGAAATAGCTGGGTGTCGCAGAGCTCTTCGAGTGTAGCATAAAAATTAATGAAGAGTTTTCTCTTTCTTTTGTCCGCTGGTACCTCCTATTTATCTCTAATAACAAAAACGTTTTCCGCTTACTACATTTTGCGCTGCATTTCCCTAGAGACAGTGCACAGGACATTGCTTACAATTCGTTAGACAGTTAAATTATTTACCTAAGAAAGATTAACGGGTACTATCACTGGAAGGACAGTATGAAATTAAATTATAACAAGTTTGTCGTCATTGGACTGAGTGGTTTTCTATTAATGACGAGTTTAGTTTGAACATTTCCTGCGCGTTCGAAGCACGTATTCGCCGGGTAGCTGCGGACCAACTAAACATAGAGGACGAGAATACCCAGTATTTATAGTGGCTTAATATGAATGAGAGTATAATCACCAGCACTTATTCAAGTCAAACATTTTTTAAGGAAGGAAGTTGGCCAACCACTGTTGTACCTGTAGACAAGAAAAGAAAATATGTTATTCAATTAAATTTACGGTAAACATTAAATTTGTATCTAAATTTATATTAACAGGCGTGCCAAATTACTGTCTGTCACATTAGGTTAATAAGACTAATTTGCAATGTTTACCTCGAAACCTGGCCAGAATTAGGATAGGGATTTATGTGTTAAATTTTATTTGGTGGGGCTGTGTTCGCTTCTCACGATATCTCTTTGAAACAACAACTATTTTCTGCGTCCAAAAGAGGTAAATTTTGCACTTTAAACTAAGCACTCCTCAATCTTTACAATAATCGATAATTTTTTTTCAAGGGGGCCAAAGGTTCAGTGTGGTGAAACATTTATGCTGGTTTTTAATTTCATTATAGTATTTATATTGAAAATATTAAAGACGAATGCAAAATAGCACAAAGAAAATTTTTGGCAGTGCTAACATTATCCTGAACGGTGTATGCTAGTATTAAATTGTGGAAAAGTAGACAGCAGTATTTATTTTCGTGTGTTTAAGTATTTCTTCTTCGCTCACAAATTTCAGGGTATTAAAACGTCTGAAACACCCTAAAACGTCACCCGCAACAAGATAAACGAAAAAAAAAAAAAAAAAACAGTGGAAAGATATGTAGGTGGAACAGGTACTGAGTCACATCTAATACAATTAAATGATTTACTAAATTCTAAGTTATAAAGTGTCACTTGATAAACTTTGAGGTTAGTTTGCTTATCTAATTCTAATGTAATAAGCAGGAATGATGATTTCATTGTTGTATCTGAATTCACAAACGATGGGTACTAGGCTGGTTAGGTTATGTTCAAAAAGAAGGACGTGGTAGACATCCAGGAATACCTCTCATATTTCAGAGACGTCTGGCATTGAGGAACCATATCATATGTTGGCTGTATTTATAGGCGTATTTGTTATTCGTACACTCTGACTATATTCGTTTATCCTTTGTATACTTGTACACGGCAGAAGTCGCATCACCTTTTTAATCTTGCGGATAAACTTTTTTTTTGTTACTATTCAAATTCTCATCTTGAAGATGTGATGAACATATTTTTACTAACGAATTTCTCTTTTCCAGGTTTCTTGTAAAATATTTTCTTAAGGCTTGGTTTCAGTCGCTATATTGAACTTTATTATTTTTTTTGCTTTTTGGAACTCTGAGAAGAAAATGGTTAAATCAGCGATTATACCGCAAATTATATTTACCTTGAGTTACAATACAAACACGGCAATAGAGCTGGTAATGTGTAGTTAGGTCGCAATTTGTCGGGCAAATTATAAATTTAAAAAAAATTGCCAAACACATTGCGACGTAATTATAAGTTAACAGCTAAGTCGCAAGGTCTGTACTGTAGCGAAATGTCAATAGAATTTGAGGTATAATCCCACATTTAACATTTTTCTTCTCAGAATTAAAAAAAGAGAAATATAATTAAATTCAATATGGTGACTGGAACCGATCCTTTACAAGTACTAGTAGTGCCACAAGCAGCACGAGATAGTTTATATGTTCGCCAAAAAAAAAAAAAGCTATTGTTAGTGATTTAGCTATTTCTATTGTTATCATTGTATTTGTTAACGAATCACAACTACTTATCGCAGTTCCTATTCTTTCATTTTACGTGTTATAGAACATCAACTTAAGTAGTCCTGATTTGTTGTTTGCATTGGTAATAATAAACTGTAGTTATTTTTAATAATGCAGTTGTCATACAGTTGTCTTCTCTTCAAAATGTTGTCCACTGATACTTTACTTGCTTTTCTTTTTAACTGTTCAGCTGTTTTATTACTGCCTGCCAATATAATAGCTATAAAATACGGCAGTTTAGTTTACACTGTAATTGTTTCTGACACTAATATGACATTATACATTGCTCACAAACTGGCGTAAGTTCAACACTCCATTTTACGCGATATATAGGGAAACGCCCATCTATTATACTTAAATCCCGTTTGAAAATCGATTTTCGAAGGAGTATATGGAAAAATCTTGGATAGCAAAGACTAATTGGTTTTACTCTAAAGTTAAGATAACCTTGCAATTTCTAGTAATCTAGCAAGTATAACTTAAAAATATCAAAGTGGGACACAGTATGCATATATATAGTATACTTAATGTGGTTAATTTATAAGGCGACATTTAGACGATTACCATGAGTCTTTTAAATCACTTAACGTTAAAAAAATTATATTTTTCAAAATACAAAATACAAAAAATTCCGTGTATTGTTTCGTATACACAGAAAGCCGAAAGAATCCAAATGGTTTACTAACAAGTTGAAAAGTAAGTTGCAGCAGCTTAGACAATATTATATTTCAAAGATATTAGTATCATTTTGGAAAAACTCATAATAACATTTATGTATGCATACACATATATGCACTTATAGTTTTAATTTTTAGTCATTGAATCACACAGTCTATTAATATTAGTACCGAGCAGTACCAGCACCTATGACAAAATTATTACAGATCCGTATTACAATTTTAGATTGTACAAAGAACTTAGAAACGTACTGTGTCTTTAAAAAAATTACATTTTAGTTTTAAAGGTATGCTGCCAACTTTCTTTATAATTGTAACTGTGGCAATATATACTTGAATATGAGTTGTAAATGCGATGCACAATGCCACTCATTTAGGTTTATTGTCCTATATGGGGAGAGAAAGGACTCGGAATCAATTTTAGCCTCAACAGTACTACACGTTGGATACTATCAGGTAAACATATCTACTTTAGTCCTACCTATTCGAACAACGTAGGTTGGCGTAAAGCACATAAATCCAATTATTTGTATACAAATTTACGGTCATGAGTATTAAATTTAATTATAATGCGTTATATTTTTTGTCAGCAAGTTTATTAGTTAAATTTTTTTCAATATAAACGTTCTACTTAGAATTTTCATATTTACTAGACGAAAATGTGTCTCCGTCGAAAAGAGACTTGAGTTCTTTAACTCAGTTATAAAATACACGCCAATTTAATTCAGATTTAAGTTTGCGAGGATGACATAGATTTTTTGATCAAAATAAGCTATTGACATAATTTTATGTCAACGTCTGGGATACCATATACATAATGATACTACATCATTTTGCTTGTAATACCACATGAACCATTTATGTTCTTTAGGATAGGTAAAAGCAGGATTTTTTTTTCGCGAGTAAAATAATTGGAGTTTTAGCCAGTAGGTAATAAAATATGTTGGTTTTTCGACATTAATAACTGACATTAAAATTAAACTCTTAATTATTCAGCCAACGGTTCAGAAAGAACACGGCATTCATGTTGCATTAGCAGCCGCCTACGTAAACGAAGTTGACGTAAATCGCAAACAGTTTGAAGAAGTGCGTGGCAACGAGGTATGTCTGTCAGAAATCTGCACGAAAGATGTGACACATATATCTTACTTTTATACATTCTGCCTGGCGGAGCTGGAGCAAATTAAAGTTTATAAGCTTGCAACCATGCGTGGAGACGGGGAAAAAACATGTATCGCTAACGTGAGAGCAGTGCGGGATAGAAGCACGAATTGAAGGGGTTGGCCGCGGTCTGTGCGTGGTGGCTGATGACAGTGGGCTGGGTGGGGGGGGGGGGTGGGAATATGTCGGAGTGAGGTCTGTGCGCTGAATGATTAACAGGCTTGGTGGGCGTCACAGTAGCTGGCTAGGTGGGCCTAACGCAGCTCGCTATTATTTATTGTCGCACACTGCAGCCAGGGTCTGCGCTAACCCTCCTGCAGCACGCGTGTGACCGCCGAGCCATCGTAACACCTCGCGTGTCCACCTACGCCACGCTACCGCTCGTAAATTACTTCTATACATACCCTTCCCTTATAATATACACAAAAAAAATTGCCTATTACCACGCCGCTGCGCGAAAACCTGGTGACAGTATTACAAGCATAACTTTTAGTTTACTGAATGGTCGTGTGGTCATAGAAGTTCACAAAAATAATATACTATTGATATTTAATTAGTTTGTGTCCAACAACTTTGCTCAGTGGCTAGAGCGTCTAGTCAATGGGCCAAAGTTCCCAGATTCGATTCCCGGCCAAGTAGGAAGTTGTACGAGGGTTATTTTTTTTTTTCAACATCCGAACGGCTGTAATAAAAGACGGGAATGAATTAGGAAATTATTTTAATGTCAAAATAAACGTACATCTTTACAATATTTTCCACATAATCACCGTGTAGATTGAGGCATTTGTCGTATCGATGCACCAGCTTGCCGATACCCTCTACAAAGAATGATGCCTCCTGCCTATTCAGCCACGTTTTAACAGTGTCCTGCAGTTCATCATGGGTGTTGAAGCGTCGTCCTCCAAGCCACTTGTTCAACGTTGGGAAAAGGTGGAAGTCACTCGGTGCCAAATCCGGACTGTGCAGAGGATATCGGCAAGCTGGTGCATCGGTACGACAAATGCCTCAATCCGCACGGTGATTATGTGGAAAATATTGTAAAGATGTACGTTTATTTTGCCATTAAAATAATTTCCTAATTCATTCCCTTTTTTATTACAGCCGATCGGAGGTTGAAAAAAAAAACCCTCGTACATTTACCTCCCGGAGTCAGGACTGGGTGTTATGTGACTCTAATCACAATTTTCTGGAACGCAACGGCAAACCACAACAGTATCGTCTCAGGTGTCCACCTAACGTCTAAACAAGTTTCCCGGTTGAAAACTCACCATCAAGTATGTTCTTTGAAACCTACTCTAGTATTGTATACTCGACAGAGCTCGAATAATACTCTATACTCAACAACTAATCGCCAAATTATCACATTATCTACTTGAACACGTCTCGTGATCCTGCGATTTAAACAGATGCTGATCTGACTTAGAATCTTCACATACGAACTTGAGGTAAAATGGTCTTTGTCCTGGCCGCCGAACTGCGTGCAGAGGTCCAGCCGACGTACGTTTATTTGAAAACTGCTCAGCGAAATTAATTATGTTTGCTCGGAAATAAATATCAATTGAACAACGTTGCATGTGTGTATACCCATTAAAATGTCGTCATTTATCTCTAGAATTTATTTCTACGCTTTAGAAAATGTTCTCTCTGCGGTTGTTAATATTTTAGATATGAAAATATGCGTATAGAATCTTTTAAAGGGTAGAGGCGTGTATAATGCACTTATATAATTTATTTTACGTCATAGATTTACAGGGTCACCATTGAATGGTTCATAGAGGTGATTGTCGGCTTGCGTCTTTATGCCGAGGGAAGCATGATGCACGTACTGTGTCGTCCTTAAACACTTCCCAGCTTTTAGGACTCGAACGCCCAAAGTATGTTCACCTAGCCGGCAACGTTAAGACTCGTTGACCGAGGAACACTAAATCAATGTTTTGGAGTTTTGTAACTATGTTATATGATTACTGTCAGTTATTTTAAAACCGGGGTTTCTTTACACCAGCTAAAATTGAAATATTAGCCTGAGTTGTTACTAATAATGACGTATGGAATTGATTTTTTTAAAATTATTTTACAACAATTTTCTTACATTTCTATGCAACGCAAACCATGTTTCGAAATATTGACAAGTATTATTGTAAAACTGAGATAAATACTTAAGTTTATGGTGTACGTACAAATTAGACCTCACAGAATCTTAAAAGACGTTTCCATAAACAAAGCACCACCAGAAATGAACAACCGTATAAAAGTCAGAGTAGGAACCTGCCTTGGGAAACGCTGGTTATATTTCACCCAGTATAACTAAATGCGTTTCCCCCGTTGTGCCCACCAATAAATTCGGTCAGGTATTGGCAATGCAACAAGCCTTGTTGGTTTTGCGTCGAATGGATTCCTCGGGTCGACTGCACATTTGTTTATATAATGGTGCCTGGCTTGCAAGGAGCAGACCAGAATGTGTTGGCGTGGCAGAATCTACACATTTTAGTTTATAGTGGAATAATGCTTTGGTTTTTATTTTAATTGTTTTTGGTTCTGTCCTCAGTTACCCTTTTATAGTTGCCGTTAATTTTTTTGCTTAAAGTGCAAAACAATAGAGACGTGGTTTATGGAATTCATTGCATACCGCTGTCAGATATATATATATATATATTATTTTATTTATTTATTTTACCGATTTTTTGTGCCACCCACTCAACAGCCGAGGCCAATAACAGAGTGACACATACAAAAAACATATAACATTACAAATGACATACAAAAAACACAAAACATTTCAAACGACATACAAAAATGGGATTATTACACAAGGAACAGTAACACAAACACATAGACCGACAATACTAACACAAAAAAAAAAACAGGACAAGGGAAGACATTAACAAAAAGAGGGGGCAATGTACCCCGATAATTATCTATAACCATCCTAGGTCGAGTGTAACTGTTTGTAAAGAAAAACAGATTCAACTTTTATAACGTCTTGCTAAATTTTGGAATGTGATTTTCCTTCCAATGAAGGGGTCAAACTCACTAAATGATTTATTATACATTAGAACACATCGTTTAACTAGGTCCATTTCTTTATTAGTTGTACCAAAAGTACCACTACTTCTATGGTTGTAATTTGGAACTCTGAGACAGATATATTTACTAATGGCAGAACATGAGTGATATGAAAGAAATGAATTGATTAGAAATAAAGCATCATATATAGAACGTC
>PNEQ01052901.1:0-15844 GCA_003012365.1 Medauroidea extradentata | reverse complement strand
GCAGTGGAGGGCAGGGCGGTGGCAGCCTTCTTGGATACCTGGTCTATATTAACTTTGTTGCTGGAGGCTGAAGAGATGTAAATACAAGGGGCAGGAAGCAGGGTGGCAACATACCTCTGTTGGCAGCAGTGGAGGGCAGGTCGGTGGCAGCCTTCTTGGATACCTGGTCTATGTTCACTTCGTTGTTCTGTTTACTCTCCGGTACACTCGGGGACTTGTCCAGCCCCATGGCCTTCTGCAGTAGACTCACTCGCTCCTGAACAAAACAAACAACACTTCACTCAGACAAGTGAATACTTACGAAGGTCGCTATGATATGATTACAGCTCATTGCATCTACTTGGCGTCGTAGTAGAATTAAATACCAGCTGGATGTTCACGAGAGTATGTTACAGATATAGCGAAATGATTCCTTGTAGAAATGAGGCAATTTTATACAATGAAGATTTTTGGCTTGAGCAACGTCATGCTAGAATGGCGTATCAGCAACACGTTGCTGATACGCCCTTCTGGCATGATGCCCAAGGGATTGAAAAATTGTCACAGAAAAATATTTATTGAAAGAAACAAAATTAAGGATAAATGTGGGGTTTAATAGATTTGTTTAGAATAATTTTCACCTTCAGTAGATAATGACCTTCAAGTGAACAGTTCTCGAGAAAATGTACGTAGAATTGTGGAGCCTGACGGCAAGGCAACACCCAGCACACGGGGGGTTTCAGCAACCTCGTATTGTGAAAGGTATTCAAAACCATTTTTTTAAGTTTCAATATCTGTGGCGTTGTAATATAACACAACTAAAGCTGAGCAGACATTCCATTGGGAAATACGTAACAAATGGCACATCTTACAAATAAAACTTCCCAGGAAACAAACCATTTATTTCTAATTAATTTTGGTTATTTTAACAAACGTTGGTGTCCAATGCCAATTTGCAATCGCTAATTTCCCCTGTATGATTTGCGCCAGCAAAAAACTTCCGTTGTATAAATGTACGTACCTCATTTTTAGAAATAATGATGTCGGAAAATTCTACAACATACTGTAACGCACATCCTGTACACACAAGTACAACTCGTCACGTGGAGCGCGCACAGTGGATGCACACACGGGAGGACCCGGGTTCAATCCTCGGCCCCGACCATCCATGGTTTCCCTTAACAACAGGAGACAAACGCTGGGACAGTCACTTAACCAAGACCATGGCCAGCTGCTGTCATTGTACCAGGTTGTGTCACCGTCTGTAATGACCTCGCTGTACACGAGACGTACAGCCCACTACCTCACCTTATCTTCACTTACACGGCCTCGAAGTAATGCTGCTATCACATACCAACAAGTACGTCCCAACTGTGACAAACATGGAAACGGCGATAGACAGATATCATTTTCGATGTGGCGCAAAACGTTTAGCCGCGATATTCATAGTGAGTACAGTTTGTATGTACAAAAATATTTTGCAACAGAAACACACGAACTTGCATATTATATATATACCTGCGTGTGTACAAATACGAGTTACGAATCCTCATCTTGCTAGTATTAGTCTTGTTATAAAGGACGCAAGACAGAGACACTGGAAGGGAGAGAGGGCAGGCAGACAAGGGAATATCCCCCTTCCCCCCATATCAGGCTCTGGGTGTACTGCCAGTATTGAATCAAGTTATGAGTACGAAACACATTATTTTAAGTTGTGTATGGCTCAATGTCTATACTGGTTAGATAGATATCATGGGTTTATGGAAAACAAATTTTGTGCTTTTTTCATCCTTTTGGGTGTCGAATTTCAAAACATTTTAATTTCACATCTTTGACATTTGTATAAGTATCCAATTGAAGTGCAAATATCGACGGTAGCCCGTTCAGTCGAATCAAAATCGATCATTCATTAAAAATCGTCTATGACCCCTGCACAGTACTGAGAGTTCGAATTGCGAAAAATCCAAAAATCATTTTGCGATTATTTCTGTAATCATCGTGAAGAAAAATTAACTGTGTATCTCGACGAGTTCGATAAATATCGAGGATTTATCTAAAACACATTACAGGTCTTTTCACTTCCTAAAATAGTGAATTTATAAAAACCCTTGAATCACGTTTTAGAATACTTTATTGGTGTCTCGTGGACGTGAAAAACACGACTTTAGCCCGCTAGGCTCAATATATATAGGCGATTAAATTAAAACACATTTCACCTCTTTTCACCTCCTTAGGTTGCGAATTTCGAAAATTCGTGACATTACTTTTCAGGTATTTAAGTAAGCATCAATCTTTTAAAAAAATACCGTCTGACAGACGATCAACTGAGAGTAATATTTTTCAGTAAGATAGCATAGTTTTGTCAGAGTGAGTTTCCTCAGGACTTGTGCTTGGTATGGTGGAACATACGCACTTTATGGGTTGTTTTTATAAAGTGTATCGCCTCTTATATTGGCGAGGGGAAACTACTTATATTACCTCTCCGCTCCCTCACGTTAGGTATTTTAGCAATTTAGTTACGAATGTTAGCAGACAGGTGAGGGAGCGTACATGGCGACAAGTTGTAAGTTTGGCAACAATGCCGAGCCTGAGAGAGATAAATAACATAGTGCGTGCGGTCGCCCGGCGCCAGCCAGTGTTGCCACTTCACTTAGCGGCAAACTTCTCAGCAGCTTCTCGCTCCAGGGAAAACCACACACTCTCAAACAACATTCAGTTTACATTTTATGAACGTTCAGAGCTGCTCTTCTTAACATAGAAGTAGACTGGCTGCCTGGGAACACTGTGCTTGAAAGTACAATACGTACAGCTCGTTGTAAGCCGTTACTGAAACTACAATTGTTAAAATGGTACAATTTAATAGCTCATGAAAGGTGAATGTTTATATTTTGTAACACTACAAACAAATTCCGTTATATTTAATCTTTTAACATTATTGTCTCATACATCAGGTTATGTTTAAACACCTGCAAATTACCAATGTTTTTAAGATGTTAGGAATTGAAAATAAGCCCACATATTTTATAATGTGTTGAATATTTTACAAAATGCGATGACTTCAGCGGATCTTTTTAGGTACTTAATTTATTTATTTTACATTTAACACTAGTTTCGTGCTTCTTTCGTTGAAATTATTAGCAGAGTGCATTCATTGTCACTTTGTTGTGGTCTCGGTAATGTCAGATGTTTACATTAGTTTCCACACCAAGTTAGCCAGTCTCGCCAGCTGACAGAAGCATACCGTGTTCTCGAGCAATGTCAGCTATAAGTAGGTGGACAAGCTTCCTGTGTGACTTACTGCACTCTTGGAACATTTACTCGGGTCAATGTATGAATGCCTCAAGCTGACATTTTGTCCTACCTGTTAGAATATTTTATTTTGTTGTCTAAAATTAAGTATGTACCGCAAAATTGTTAATGTGTTGTGTTTTGTTTGTTAAGTAACTGGGTAGTATTGTTTCTCTGTCTATGGATGAAATAAAGTATGGCGGACACGCCCCCCTATTGTTTTGTGAGATAATGTCCTTGTTTTGATCAAAAATACTTTATCATTCTAACACTACCCTAGCAAACATCGTAAGTTAATACAACCCCGTCAGACGAACGTTCTATATAGAATTAAATCATTTTAAAGCAACATTTTTATGTCCAGCAAAACAGCAAGTAAGTGGACTTTACGTCTCGTGTACAGCGAGGTCATTATACACGGCGACACACAACTTCGTACAATAACAGCAGGTGGAAGAGGAATCAGCCATGGCCTTTGTTAAGGAACTGTCCCAGCATTCACCTGGAGTGATATCGGGAAACTATGGGAAACCAAAATCAGGATGGCAGGAACCGGGGATCGAACCCGGGTACTGCCGAGTACCCATTATGTGCTTTCTGCGTGGAATTATTTGTTTTAACAGCGCGTCATAAGTAACTAACATGATGGCCGTCATTCCTGTGTCGTCCTGCCAATACGTCATACCTGCCAGTACAGTGCTGAGACGTACGATATACCGCGGTAAGATTTGAGTGCGAGATATATTCCCTTCTTTGTGTGAAATTACGTACATATTCTTTAATCGACGGCTACATGCTTTGTGTAAATAAGTTACCTTCTTGACTGAATTAACCATAAATATTTTACACCGAGTACAGTCGCCTCTCACTCGGGGAGTGGTTACGTTGACGCGTAGCATGAAACAATTACTATTATCAGTCGCGGAAATTACTTCGAATCGTATATTTTTCCAGTACAACATGCCTTGGAATATTTTGCGAGAAATTAATTTCGGCACTTAAACTAGAAAGTATGTAGTTCCACTTGCGTTGTTAATGTGGGAAATCACGAGCTGAATTGGTTGAAAAAAATACGTATTTAAAAAATATTATATTGGCGCCATTATATGAATTCATAAATTCATTCAAAATATATTCCCGCTTTTACAGAGACAGAAGGGGATGTGTTTGTAAAAATTTGTTACACACCGAAGGCATTTGTACAATGCTAAAACGCTTCAGTAATGTTAAAAATGTTAATAATTTTGCAGTAACTTCAATGACAATACAGTTAGTATCAGTAAATGTAAAGTACAACAGGCGGGTGAGACAACACGCCAAGTGTTGTGTGCCAGATATTGAGCTCCTCTACTCGGAGGTAGAAGGTAGTATATGTAGCGTGCATACCTTGGTATGTTGTTGCTGTTGTTGTTGACGCAACTTCTGCTGGGCGTAGTGGGTCTGCAGGTATTCCAGGCTCACCTTGATCTCCTGTAGGAAGGCTATGGCCTCTTCCCGCGACATCTGCCACCAACAACACATCACAACACTCTAGCCAGTCTCTATACTCAGCCACGTAGTTTCAATTATACATTACACCTGCAGCGCGCTTCTAGTGGCTTGTAGTATACAGGGAAGTACTTATATTTATGAAACTACTCCACATGCGCTCGTTGTGCCAAACTACGAAATCAAAACATACTTCTGACAAGGACGGAATGTAGTTGCAATTTTAAAAATTTCATTTCAAATCCAGCATTTTTATTTAAATAGAAAAACATTTTACTTTTTGTATTTATACATGCCAAGATGTAGCCTACAACATTGTTATACACTGTAAATTTTTTTAGTTTGGTATGTCAGTTGGTTTTAGTGCTGTACATAAAACCGTAAAATGCAAATTACAACGTTTACGAGTCATTACTAAAAAAAAAATTACAGACACAAAAAATTTCGTAAGGGCAAGATTTAGCCACAGTGGATGTCTAAAATAAGAAAAAAAGTCTCTGCAACAAATATGAAAATAAATATATGGATGAAAATTGCTAAAGATCGCCGCAACCTTAAGGCAACACGCTCATTAACAACAATGTTTCTAAGCCCTCCACCATAATTGCCTTCTCAGACTACTACATGTACTCGCCGGATGTAGCCTATATGAAACTATGATATATACGTGCTTTGAACTTTGATACAGACTTTACACCAATACAATTATATGGTCACCGCTTGAAGTCCATTAGTATGAATGTATCGTCGATAATCTTGCGCGCTAGTTCAGAGCTGGGCTCGTTGTGATGATGTGATATTTGATACGCGCTTCAAGGTCGCCCTTATAGCACCGTCACTTCTGAGTTCCTGACACGCAGGTAGGCGGCGCTCTTAAGGCAGCTCGGACTGATATAAATTAATTATTTAACTTTGGTGTAAGATAATTGTAAACTGCTTTATATTCCATGTGCTAACATTGCGTTTCTGCACAAAAAACTATACTTTATATCGTATGTTTTTTTCCTTTAATTAAACACACACACACACACACACACACACATATATATATATACGCACACACATACATATACGCATATACACACATATCCCTTTCGAAATGTTTTAGGTTTAGCAAAATTGTCTCATTTCTAACATTTACTTTATTTTCACAGTTAAAAAGTGGGCAAGAAATCTGTACAAAATCAGCACAAAATCAGCATTGTTATTTATCAAAGAATGATATTCGTACAAAGTTGTTTCAATACCTGACGCGAGCATCTGCAGCTCAGCTTCAAGGTCAATGATTGGATGTCAACTGTCACGCGTGATTGGCCCAGTCGAATGAGACATGAAGTGAAGATACTCTGGTCAGAACTGTACATGTAGCTGTAACCCACTGGCTTGGTGGTAGGCGGGTATACTAACCACTACACTTACCGCAGCCTCTATATTGACAAGTCTCTGTATGTTAACACACGTTGTCACATGAAGCAGGTTTGCAGGTGTATACTTAGGCGCGACATCAGTTGCTTTATTGCAGTTATTTTTTACGTTTCGTTTTATTGATGTTCTGAAAATAAGAATGTGTAATTAGCTATTATAGCGTGAATTACGTTGACCTACGTCCACTACAGCACAAGCATCGTAGCTGAACTTTCAACGTGTGTTCAGACCACAGTCAGTCCAGCAATATGTTTTATGTTACTATTTGCTGCACTGACTGCGGTCTAAATATAGGCTATGTTGAAAGTACAACTGTGGTTCTTCGACTGTGATTCAAGCCAAATAGAATTCACGCTATAATAGCAACTACACACTAAGGAAAAATACAAAATTCCAACCAATAATGCGGCTGATGCCAAGCCTTAAGGGACCTCACTAGGTAGGCTGCGTTTGTATGTATGACAGATAAAATCGATGATATAGTAAGGTTGCCGTTGAACCGACGTATGTAATGTATTATCTCCTCTCCGTGCAAGCCACTCAGCTGGCGTGCACTGCTTTACTACTATACTTTTCCTCTGACACTTTAAGCGGTGACCACATTATCTTATATTTGTGGGCTTCATAGTTCCACGTCTAACGCTTGTTTCTATAGTTGTGTTTTTATAATCCGGTTGTTATTTTTCCAGACATGACAGTCTGGGAAACCCATTTTTGGCTATGTTGAGGGGCCCCAAAATAATGAATTCTATTTAACGTGTCGAATATTTAAAACTATAGCGACATAGTTTGAAGTTTGTGTTCTTTTCATAGATATACAAATATATTATGCGTCAAATTGTTACGTCAAAACAAAGAATAGCCGTAACTCGCTGCACCGCGTTTAAAGCGCAGATAGGCAGGCCCCTTAAGACTGTGAACTGAGACATTCTAATAACACAGTTAGTCAAGGATAATACATATAACATCCTCAAAAGTGTCAACATAGCGTCATAGACTGTCACGTTAGCGGTCGTTAGTTATACAGTTTGTCAATACCAGTCGTCTGGAATTTCCCTCAGTATTATTCTTCACTGGGAATTTGTGCATTATGGCTGTGTTTATTGTAAATAAAAACTATGTTTAAATTTTTAAAATCATTTTCGAGACTGTAACGCTGTTAAATAAATTGTATAGTCCAATTATTTTACATGCATTTTTTCGTTCCTATTTTATGACTTACTGTTTATTTGCTAAACTCGTGTTAGATGGGATTCACAACCCACGCACTTTTGATGTCAACGGAAAGGGGGTTTGTAATGTGAAGGCATGTTATTCCAAGTTTGGTTTATGGTTTTTATCTTATACTGCGATCGTCAACAGACAGAATCTTTATGGGCTGAGCATGTGGTGTTCCTATGGAAACTATACGTCGTATAAATAAATAATCTAAGCAAAATGTAATACAACTCAAACATACACCCCCTCCCCGCCTTTCTACTGGAAAATATCAGCACTGCAATGTTTGGTAGGAAACTATTGACTTCATATCAGCACATCTGATGATCTCTTCCATCATCCAAAGTTTCCAAGATCTTTTATTCAGCTCAAACTTTCTAATTTGTAGTACTTCTAAACCCACTGAACTTATGAAAAATAGAGGACAAACAGCGATTATTGGTTTATAATTTTTTTATTGTGTAAAGTGACGAAAAAATAAATACTCAATAGAGGAGAGATTGTGGTCAGCACTGAACACCGAGGTCTTCTGCGCTAGTGAGGGGTGACGTGAGTATAGAGCGGCGTCAGAATGAGAGAGCGGGAGAAACGATACATCCCCGAGAAAACCCGCAGACCAGTGGAAACGTCCGGCACAATTCTCACACGCGGATATCCGGGGACCGACCTTGCCGGGACTCGAACCCGGACCGCCTTGGTGGGAGGCAAGTGCTCTATCCACAGCACCAGCCGCGGCACCATACGTAGTTAATAATGTACTATTTAAATAAACGAACATTATTTTTAAACGTGATACTTCTGCACTGAGAAAACAGCTCATTGGTGAACACACATTATTTTGCCTTTGTGGACGCAATTCATTCTTTTTGTGGTGACCACAAAACTTTTCGCTGTCGCCAATAAAGTTCTGTAGTGACTACAAAAAAAAATTGTAACTACTACAAAAAATTTAGGTGAGGTCCATATTGGCAAAACATGTGGTCACCATAAAAGTTTTTTTTCTGTACATACGTCTGAGAAGAAAAACAGTATGTGATTTAGTGGTTAACACGCTGAGTCACAGATTAGTTGTGTAGTGGTTTATGTCCAAACACCACCGATAATATTAATGTATTGTTTTAGGTCCTGTGTAGTAAGCGCATAAGTAACATTGTTTAAACGTGTGAACATTTCCTTTCTTTCATTGGTACGAAATAGTCCCATACTTTTGTCGTGTATACTTACTGCACTCTTGCATTCATGTAAGTATAATAAGCTTCCCTTACACGTGAGATAGTTTTATTCCAATGTTGTATTTCATTGTCTAGCGCTGTCGTGAAGTAAGACATCGCGAAGTAAGGTAGCCCTATACATAATTATTTGTATGACTAAGCTGTTCCGCCACGCATATTACGTCTTACATGCGGCACTCTACCTCGGAGCACGTGGAAACTAAACAGTACAGAGTGCTGTGGTAACTGGACGGCAATATTTATGTTTACTTACTCGCGTTAGAAGCAAATATTGCACATCTGACTGTTACACTCCCAACTCAGGCAGCGACATCAGCCAAGTAAATGAGTCGTTGCTGATATAGGCAGTCACGAAGTTGCTGTTGACTGGCGAATCAGTCGATGAATTGCGAATGAATTCATCAATAAATCAATGTAATTTAGTAGAAGCTGTAATGGCCACAGTAAACTGTGTTTGTTCTCTAGAGAAAGTATGTACGTTAAATACAGTACGTTAAATACAGGATGTTTCAATATTCCATGTGGATATTCTGGGTAAACACGTCTCACAGGAACACATAAATGTTGTGTGGACATAGGTCCGAATACACACCGTTTCTACGCTACAGTTCGTAATTTTGAAGATTTTCTTAAAAGCCGTAAGTACCTCACAGTTGTTCCTACTGTCTGTATGTTAGTGGCATAGTGTGTGGCATAGTAACATGTTATGTACTGCTGTAATGATGACCCACAGCAACATGATCCTACCCGCGCTCTACCAACCTTACGTCATGTATTGCCAACTGTAGCGCAGAAACTGGGGGTTTTAGGACCTATGTTCCTCTACACGTGAGGATTGTTTCCCCAGAATATTCACACAGTATTGTGCAACATCCTGTGTATGTTGTCTCTCTCTCTGTGTATATATATGTGTGTATATATGTATATATATATGTATACATATATATATAAACATATATATGCACATATATAATGTCGTTCGGCAGTTTATGCTTTTGTTGGGAGCTATTTCGCTTCTTTCGTCATTTACTCCAATCATTTGACTGTGCATTTGAAACCTATTGGAAATTTTATCAACGGTTTAAAAATGTAATTATTTTATTATTTGTGTGACGTCATTTTGTCTACACCAGCAATGAACTATTTTGACAAATCCATCAACAATTTGTAGCTACTTTATTTATTCTGTGATTTGGAGCTATGCAGTATGCAGACCAGTTTGAGCCATTGAGATTGTTTGATGTGTAGAGTGTTCTATGATTCACCAATCGGAAGACGTTCAACTCTCTGCATTCGCAGTGGCAATTCCGGCGATTCACCACAATACAAGTCCCATTTAATTAGAAGCTGTTAGTTCTTAAACATTTATGATATGTTCTTGATAGGACCACGGTTTTGACACGGAACATTTTTTTATAATATTTTGTTGCAGTGCCTTACGTTGGCAGCTCTGATGCATTGTTATTGGCAGCGTTTCTTTGATCAGAAACGTCTCTCATTTGACTGCACCAATCATAGTAAGATCAGTGTGACACCGATTTACCAGTTGAAACCCAAGATAAGTGAGATTATCCTATCCCTGGCCATGAAACATAGATGCTCATGTAATCATAAGACATGGAAACTAATTGGTGTATAAATCTTTTCCACATTAAGCCGTGGCTTAAGTTATTGATCAATGTGTTATCCCATTATATCCCCGTAATGTGAGCATAGGTTTGAAGTAGATATCACCGCCAAACACTGATAAGTCCTAGATAACTGTCATATCTCTTCCCCCGTGCAGCTGGCATCAAGCAGCTTGTATCGATCAACGCGTCGCCCACAACGATACGCTAAGGTCGACATTCACACACGTGACATAGGTACTCTCGCCGTATTGACAACCACGCGTATTTTGTACGTAGCTGTGAGTGAAGTAGTTTATGTAGGGTTGTATGTATGACTGTAATTAATAGTTAATTCACCTGACAAATACATAAGTGTATTGCCTAACTTGCATTGCAAATTTATTTTTCTTTACGTAAATGTCAAACTAGCGCGCTGGACAAACGACTATGAAATATTCACGAATAAGTAAGAGAGACTTCTGCTCGACATACGCAGAACCTTGTACACTAACATTCACTGGCAAGTTCGACATACTCTGGAGAAAAATAGCTTCTCGTCGATATTGAATGTTCTAGTTGTTAGTGTTAGCGGTTACAATGAAAATATACAGGTAATTATATCGTTAGTTAATTTCAGCGTAATATGCACAATGAAACAAAAAATGTGTTCAACTGTCTCAAAATTGTACTAACTCATTGATAATGAATGTTTTCGTAAATATTTCCAAGTAAATTTAATGTACGCATGTGATATAATTTTCCCGCCTACATTTTAATGCATGCATGTGATATTACCAGTGTGAATGTATCCACAGTTATATGGCGCGGAGCAAAGACGCCTCGTGCGAGAACAATGTATATAGATGTTTGGTTAGTCAGCCGAAATATGTCGGGATGTGAATTCTTGAGAAAATAGCACAAGAATGTCATGCAATCAACAGTCTAGCTTAACTAGTAAAAAGATAACATCCCTTGGAATTATAGTTTAAAAACCACATTTTCACAATATATCGAACTCGCCGTAGAGTAAAATCACAACTTTTTGAACATAGTTTATTATTGTCAGGATATAAACTATATATAAAACACGATGAATACCGCGCTCGTAGGCCGGACTACTTGACAACATACTGTACTTGTTACCTGTGCCGTAGTGTGGTAAACGTGACGTGTGTTAGTCTGAACATTATTGTTTTGTGTTGGCGAACCCGGTAGTTGTTAAATAAACCCAGCTCCAATTATGACATAATACAGTTCTTGGACTCATGTCAAAAATAACCTGCTAACTTCTGCCAATGGTTTCTTGCTCACAAGACTACGGTGTCCGATTAGCCTAGGGTAGCCAGGTTTCAATCAATTAAATACAAGCAGTCTGATCTGTTCACTTTTTACATGCAAAAAAGCTACATTTGGTTTGCAATCTGTCCCGGCTGAATTTCGTAAACGTCTTCAAAGTATATTTAAAGTTCAGGTTATCCCTTCACGAATCTGCGAAATGTTTACAACCAAAACCGTCGCGTCTTCAGTGCATCACA
Source organism: Medauroidea extradentata (assembly GCA_003012365.1). Lineage (NCBI taxonomy): Eukaryota > Metazoa > Arthropoda > Insecta > Phasmatodea > Phasmatidae > Medauroidea > Medauroidea extradentata. Next base: position 4,069 of record PNEQ01052901.1, on the reverse strand, counting down.
GCATATACATCAGATGTGAACGTCTTATAATACAAGTGGGATTGTTTTTGCAATGGGCCAGGCCTAAGAAAAAAGAAATTTTTTCCCCATGTCATTATGCGTACAATATAAAAGGTTGTTAAATATGCTAAAATTTTGTAAGGCATCAACGTGAATAGTATGTTATACGAACGGAAGAAAACATTGCTACAAAGAAAATGTTCCTTGTCTGAAATATTGACAGTAATATTAATCTATATCGAAGAAAATGTGATGTAACATTTTAATAGTGTTATTAAGTATTTTTATAAATACCATACATGTAAAAAAATATATATATTTGTACTACTACATTTGGTCGTTAATTGGTTCACTCTATGCCGCCTATTACCACGGCAACCTGCACTACGTATCTGATAGTTGCACGTTGTGGCTGCGTACATAGCAGGCGCTATCATACACAGATTCCTCATATGGCTTGTTCAGCACTTTGTTATAAACCTTTCCTTCACTCATCATACGTGATACTCCCTAGTGACAGGGCTTGTAACCACGGATAATTAGATGTGACAGAAATTTAATATAGTTAAGTCAACAAGTTTATTAAAATGTCTGTAGTGTAGCCTGAGGTCAAAATAAATAGAGTATATATATATATATATATATATATAGAGAGAGAGAGAGAGAGAGAGAGAGAGAGAGAGTGTGTGTAAGTGTAGGAAGAGATAAGTTATAAGGAAATATGAAGGACGTCTCCAGATCTCACACTTCTCGCACTGATCTGTACAATGTTCCAACACTCAGTCGTCATTGGTGGACTGGAAGATGTCTGTGTGGGTGGAGTGTTGCACTGTTATTGGAAGATAGGTGAGGCCCATGTCGACATCGCACTGTCCTCTTCCCTGCTGCATTGCGTGATGTTGCTGCACCTGAATACTTGTAATATTACACACTGTCTCATCACCTCCAAGTACGTATATGTTCAGCTGCCGTCTATCTTCCTGTCTAACACGCGCTTCTAAATGTCTACATAGTCTGTTGATGGATGATGTGGACTGTTCGTGTATGTTTCCATTCAGATTAACATTGTGGATTTAATGCATCTTTACGTACAAACATATATGTGATTCACAATCTCAAAACCAGTATTTTTTTAGTTCTGCATTATGCTTCAAAAAGAAAATTCTTAAAATGTATTCAAATGTCTTGGAATTATCATTCAACTAACAGCACAATGACTTTGAAAGCGTAGTAATGTTTCCTGTACTAGCGTGAGGATGAATGTGTGACGTAATGTTGGTTGATAAAACACCTGCACTCACTTCAAGGTCAGCGTGTACACACACGGAACATTAGGCAGGATATAGTGCTGGGAGAGGAAGGAGTATAATATGTAACATCCTGTAGCTCAGCAGTTACCTCGTGTTCCAGGCAGGAAGGCAGCAGATAAGCGGCGTGGCAGTAATTCGCCGAGCTAGCTGGGGGAGGGTAGTGTGTAGGGGCGAGATTGTGGTAGTTAGAGAGGGGAGGCCACCCTTGTGGCTGTGCTCGGCTGGAAGGGTCGTGTCTTTGTGTCGCGTGTAACACGACATAGCGTGGTGAGGGCCTTCATGCTGGCAGTAACCACCGCTAGGGGGGGGGGGGGGAGTTACGTTCAGAGCTGACATGCACAGGTACAGCCTGCTCAAACTTACCAGCTACTATATCACGTGGTGTATATACCAAACTACAACTATCTATTAGTTACCCGGAGAGCTCGACAATAGAACTTCTAATGCGCACGATATTTTGATAACTCGCAAGTTCGACTTTGAAACGTGTTTTATTTTCGTTTATTTGTACATCGTGAACACGTATAATATTTTACAAAAAAAAAAAAAAACGTATGTTTTTCACACCCTGCAACCTGTTTATTATTTCTTTATTTGTGTCTTTTAGAAAAGCGAAGTTAAGCCATTTTGCTTTCTCTTACACTTAACATCCATTCAGGCGAGCCCTTTAATAATGAAAGAGAATTAAGTGATAAGCGTAAGAGAGAAGCTATGACACGTAATTTAGTATTATTTTACATGCAAGGTAAACTCACCTCATTTAGCATAGAATATAACATGTGTTCGACATAGTTCATAACCCGTGTAAGATGGGTATGAAGCTTGCTTTTGTATACACCAGGATTGCTAGGTACAATCTGATAAGAACACGCAACTATTATATTAATACTACCGATTGTCGTGTATTTATCGAGTTATATTTGCCTACTTTAACAAGCAATTAGGATGTTAATCGTGCATGTTTTCATATACGAGGCTTCTCATTTACATTTACCTTCGGACTTCTTGCGTTACCTTTACAGTTTCCCAAGCTACTCGGAGCCCAAACGTGGAAAAATAAAAATGCAGTAAATTATTTAGTTGAACTTTATTTCAATTTGAAATATAAAACCAAATAATTGAAATACGAGCAGATTACACTGAGTGAACTAACAGTTAAGTAATTTCCTATGAATTATAAAAAAAAAAAAAAGTTTTCCCTTTACTTCAGACATTCTAATTGCGAACCAGTAAAAATTTCTCTGCGGCCACCTCTTAAGAAGACTGGCTTATATTGTTTCATGTACTGTTTTACATTCACTCAAGAATAATTGTCTTATATTCCACGCAGTCAAGTATATACGGAGCTGTTACTCGAGCGGCAGCCACAGTTGTCGACACATTCAGTTGTTCAAGTCAGTAATTCTGGTACAGACCAAACAAACTGGTACTTCCTAATATAAACTGGCAAGGTATGTCAGTTATACACTACTAAACGACAAACAATGTTTTGTTGATGGTACGTGTGTAGTGAGACTATGGCAAACTGATAGGCGTACCAACAAACTGGTGCGTGTAGCAACGTTGTACTACATCATGTGCAACTACGCCCTTCTCAGCAGCTGACTTTAGTGAGTTATGTACGAGAATTATGTTATAATGTACCGCAGTTATGTGCCGGCAATAAGATACTGCGTGTGTCCCTCACTAGTTCAGAGGATATTGCCTCATACTCGCAGGGCAAAAAAAAAAAAAAATCCGTATTTGACGGTACGTAATACAGGGAACCTACGTGGGAGTGTGAAGTACCGTGAAGAGGAGAAGTGATGATGTGTTCTGGAGAGGGGAGGGGGAGGGGAGAGGGCCGCTAGGAAGTTTCGTCGATTGGAACGAAGGGACTCGTGAGAGAAAACAGCTAGGGCGCAGATGTTCGCCATCGACTTCGCAACCTGCTGAATTATACAGCCACTGACCTCACTCGGTGCAAACATTTCATTCTCACTTTAAATTAAGGTGGACGTATTTTGCACGTTATAGTTGAAGTGCTGAGAGCTAAGGGCGGTCACTGTATACTCATCACACACAGTGGCGTAGCCAAGGGGGGGGGGAGATAGGGGTTGTAACCCCCCCTTGCACGGGGTGAATCGGCTTTCAAGACCTTAGGTGTTAAAAGGCCGTAAAACCCTCTCATCACCATTGCCCGGTGTGACGAGTTCATCGGTTACTTTACAAAAGTTTATTAAAGAAGATACGAATTTTAATTATTGTTTATTAAAAATATCTTATTAAATTTGTTTGCTGACCTTTACGTATACTGCATAACCAGGCCTATATACATATTTACATTACATGCTGTGTAATCCTTGTGATGTGGATGTTTTCTGCAAGACGGCAACATTCGCAAGCAATGGCGTATGTCCATGATATCGGTTCTATACATTGTGTAATCCTGCTGCAGTCATATATGTAACTTGTGAAAAGTATTTACTTATCTCTTCATCGCTAACATAATCCAACCAACATGTTATCTTTAATTTGTGTATTTTATATTATTTCGACTATCGGATTTTTTTTACCATTTCCATTTAAGCTAAAGTGTTTAAATTGTAGCAAGAGAAATAGTTTGATATATTTGTACAACTAAAATTTATAAGGAGGCCAGAAAATAAAGAATCATTCAAATATTTTTATTTAGTGGATAAAGGATTCATTACCTTACAATACAATATATATATATATATATATATATATATATATATATATATATATATATATATTTT
>PNEQ01052900.1:0-15847 GCA_003012365.1 Medauroidea extradentata | reverse complement strand
CTGCGAGGCATCGACGAAATATTTAAAGTTAAGTATGTTTTCCATGGGAGGCTTATTGAGGATAGTTACTGCGCCGTGTTGGAGGACATAAAAGGGCCGAAATTGGGGTCAGATCGCCCACTAGGCATATCATTATTTGTTTATATTTTGGGCATATTTTGGAAATTTGTGTGATGGATAATGAGTATCTATAATGTTGTGTGGCGTCGTGAACTTAGTAAAAATCAAGGTTTTCTTTCTTAGGCGCATGATTAAGTGTATTTATCCCGGTCGCATCCTATGTGTTAAAGGGGAAAATGTCATTCAATGACTTGGTAATTTTAAACAGTAAACATGAGCAAATTGTTATTGCCTTGTTAATTACTTTGGTACATAAGGGAATACTGTGTATAGTGTGTTAAATGTCGATATTGTACCAGATGTTACATAAACTGAGAACGTCATTTATAAGGATCTATATAAGTGCTAGGTTGGATGCACTTCTACATTGTAAATGTTTATATGATTCAAAGTGAGAGCTTACTGTATTTTCGGCGAACATTGATCCAATACCTTGGTGAAATTATTCAAATACGTTGTACCTTATTACCTTTTTCTATAATATAATAAACTGTTTATATTGAATTCTATTGGTTTTTCCATTAAGTTCATCCCCTGGAGCATCAAGCCACTTGATACTGAGTGTTTACATTTTCCTGTAACATTGGCAGGTGGGCAAATTATTTTCTGAATGATTGCTTTGGTGGGTGATATTAGGGTGCAGTGGTGTACCTATGGTGTTGCTCACCCCCTCAGGGGTCGTTACAGCTACGTAATAAAACATTTGAAAAAATACCGCGAACTGTTTTTGTATATTAAACAATTTCTGAATCTGCAACATTTTGCTGTACTTTAGAGAAATATTACGTTGTGGGTATTTTAGTGTTTGCTTGCATAGCTCATGGGATGTAAGTTCACAGTGAATTATTTGGTTTAAGTAGGTAAGTTGGTTTCCACTATTTGCATGGCAGCGCCAGTAACAAGTAAATGTTGACAATGACACCCTGTTATGAGGAACCTATGACAGCTGACATTGTTTCGTAAGAGTAAAATGTACTCACAAGTATCGTATGCACAAACTAACAATGTTTCATACAAAAATAAAAATATGATCTTATCGCACTTAAACACCCTTAACGCCATGCCGCGCCACACGTAATATGTAGGTGCTCATAATGTGGATGTTCACTGCAAGGTCTTTGTCACAGTAAGTATACAGACTGCGTACAAGTACACATTTAACATTTGTAAAGCACTTGTTTGTGGAATAGACTATAGTTAAATACAGTATAAAACATGCAGCATAGCAGACGTGGCGATATGCGCTGCCTGGGCGGCTGACATTGAACTTGAGCTGTTGTAGTCGTTATATAACTCGTCGTATACAGTTGGGCAACACGCTTGAGCTACAAGGACAGTGCTGCTGCTTCTTGGTCACGAGTCAGTGCTCCCGGCGGCGCCAAAGGAAACTTTCTCTGTGTTGTTATTTGATCTATTCTTTCTGGCCTTGCGTATAACTGGTGGCCCCTTGGCACGCCGGTCGAGTTGGCTATCAGCTTGAGTTTGGGTCGTCCGCTTCTTTACGGTGTCAAAGATGTAGACTTTCTACATTTTCTTAAAGCTTTGTTGTTGAGTGTGTCCGCACTGGTCGGTGGCGGCAACCACGTGGAGGTAACGGATGGAATTATGTACTTGCTTATTTGGTTCCTCTTTTTTAAAATAATGTCTCAGTCCTGCTTTCCAAATTTTGTTTGAAAATTCCGTGGTTATTATCTAAGAATTGTGAGAGAATAATGAAGCAGGTTTTTTGACGTGTTAACTCGATTGCGACTTAAGTACCCTGCCTGTTGGTTGCGTGACACATTTATCAAATTGTTATTAACGTGTTTTTAAGCGACTCGTGTCTGTATACCCCTAGGGTCCTGAGATTTATCTTTATTATGGGCGCGATGTTCGTTGCTAGTTGGTTAAATCATGTATTGGAAGTAGGTTAAGAATTTGTTGGAATTATGTATAGCCACATTTCTGTACAAGATAGGTTATCGGCGTGTCGATGATTAAAAGAAATGTATTCCCAAATGTATTGAATGTAACGGTTGTAATCTTTTGGAGTTTTTTTCGCTTGAAATGTAAATTGTGATCGTTGATGTTTCATTTCATTCCATTTAATATATTTGCCTTCATTTGATCCCATTAAGTTAAATATTGACGAGGGATATTGAATATGCCAGACAATAATTTCAATCGCAAACATTTACAATAAAACATATAGGCCTAGTCACTTAACAGCAATACAGTCACTTAATAGCAATATACAATTCCTTTAAAACAAGTACAGTATACAACATATATAGGAAACAAATGTTACTGAAGTTGTAATATTACAATTCCAATCATAACACACGTCACCATTCATACACCCAGCAACAATACAATATCAAAACAAGAACACACTATACGTTAATATTCAGTATAGGAAATTTCATCAATTGAGCAAGAATCAATATGCCGAGTGATATTGAAATCATCATGTTATAAATTAAAATTTACATACATTTACAAAACTGTAACATATTTTCACACAGTCACATTAGTACAATTTTATAAAATACGAAAAGCAATACAGACCCAATCAAATATTAAGATTCACTGTTATAATATTCATGATTTTAATAAAAGACTTAGATATTTCTTTAACACCAACTTAAATTTTATTTTATTTATCTTGCAAAGGTTTCTCAACTTAGCTGGTAATTTATTGTATACCTTAATCCCAGGAAAATAAGCTCCTTTCTGTAATTTCTTCAAATGATTATTAGGTACATTTAAATTACTACTGATTCTTGTATTATGGGAATTAACTGCTTGATTCATTACAAAGTATGAAGGATTATTTACTATAAAGTTTGCTATTGAATATATATATATATATATATATATATATATATATATATATATATATATATATATATATATATATATATATATATATATATATATATATATATATATATATATATATATATATATATATATATATATATATATATATATATAGGGATGGCAATGTCAAAATGCGCAAACTTTTAAATTTGGGACGACATGAATCACGTTTATTTAGTCCAGCAGTTATTCTTATGACTTTCTTTTGTAAAACGAAAAATATGTATACTTTTAGAAGAAGTAGCCCAATACATTATACCAAAAGACATAACAGAGTGGAACAGGGCAAAATAAACCTGTTCATGACCTACTGTACGGTTCTCACGAGACATTGTCTTCAACGATCAATTGATTAGTGTAAACCCCTGTTTTTAGGATGATGAAGTGTAAATGCTCTATTCGACTAACAACATACCTTTCAAATTCATGATGTCGATTGTAAATGTCATTACCTTAAAGTGGTAAAAGACTCATGAATTTGGTCCATGGCATTCTTAATAAATCTTTCTAAATGGACAAAAATTATGTAATGTAATAAAACAAATTACGTGTGTGATGAAGTTTATAGAGCCGTGCATTTTAATTGTCTTATGGATTTTTTATTTGGGTCTTTCCACAGTTTGTCCCATTGTTGAGAACATAATTAAATTGTGAAGAGAACGTATAATTATTTTGTATTTACTTGTTTGTCACCTTCACCTTGCTATGTTTCTGGTTTTTTTTTTTTTTTTTTTTTTCTTTTTTTTTTTTTTTTTTTTTGTTTTTTTTTTTTTTTTGCCACTCTATGTATTAAACCTCTTAGTCTCCTGCGGTAGAACAGAGTTTGTGGAAGAGACTATAGTTAAGTGCTGTATACATGTATACAACATTTAGCATTGCAGACGTGGCGACATGCGCTGCCTGGATGGCTGACATTTATAAGATAATGATTTGGAATTTAACATTTTACAATGCTATTGCGACTTCTGTAACGAAAAAAAAAAAAATGTTTACAATAATTAACTGTTGATCAACTTACATTGTTGTAATTATCAAAATAAAGGATAGCAAATTAAAATAATAATATATCCTCCGTGCAGAATATTGAATATATTTTTACCGGCAGTTCAGGCCCTGTGAAAGTGTGACAGAGAGAGAGAGAGAGAGAGAGAGAGAGATAGATAGAGAGAGAGAGAGAGAGATAATTAGTGACAGTAGTAGTGTATGTGTTGTTACAGTGGAGCTGGTGACTGGCGAGGGGTGTCCAGCTGGCTTGTTCCAGTGTCACGGCTCCACAGACTGCGTGCCACAGAGACATAACTGTGACGACATACCTCATTGCCCTGATGCCAGTGACGAGTGGAACTGCTGTGAGTCAGTCTACATATCACACACCTCCCTCCTCCTCCTGCAATCAGTACTATCCACTTAGTCCATCAACACTCGGTGCACGAGAAAACACAATGTGCCAAGTATTTATCTACTTCATACGCATAGCTTACGTTATCGTAATACGGGATGACTTGGGACATTTCTACAAAAGTATTACCCATATATGGCAACCCTGAGTAGAATAACACCATCACTTTTACATTATGAAAGATAATATAAATTTAAACCATGTTATACGCGCAGTTGACGCGCGTATAACATAACAATTGCTGTGAAAATGTCCCGTGACAACCAGTTTTTATCAGAAATTCACAAATGAAGGTTATTGTCTGCTTACGTGTCTATCATATGTAGCACGTAAAGCCTCGTTCACAGCTGACATGGCGCAAATAAAAAGCATAGCATAATAAAGCGAATATCTGTGATACGAATGGTGGCGTTCACAACTAATGCTTGGCATGACTTACGTGGCGTAACTAACTTGGCATGGTCATCTCTGAGTTTTACACGCTAAGTTTATCATGGAACTCCACAAGAGCTGTTGGCGCGAAAATTTTCATCCAATAACAAATTAGTTCTTTTCTTGTTGATTTGTTTTTGATTGGTCAGGAAACAATATGTTTCGTGGTGATTGTGTACGGACTATTTCATATTTTATGTTTTGTAAGTTATGTTATTTTTATCGTGCCGATTGTGAACGAGTATTAATAAGGCGGTGTTCGGGTTTCCATATTTATTAAACTGAAATATCACCTACTTTGTTAGAAAAAAATTTTTCTAGAAAAATACAAACGCTAATTTTTGTCGTTAATACGCACAATTCAGCACAAATAAATTTAATTCGTTCTGAACACTAGTTTTAATTTTAATTGCCTGACAGTTTTTTTATTAGATTTTTTTGAACTTTCTTTATGTTGTCCCATAGGGCGCACTATTAAATTTTTTTACTTAAACGTATAATTTATTTTGTTCCGAAGTGTCGCCATACTGGACAGCGTTCTGTTATGAGAAATCGTTCCCAGCTATAGCCACTTCCGTTATTACACACATTGGGTTTCCTATTCACGAGCACTTTTAAAAATTTCAGTTTCGTTGGTTGCGATAAAATATGCCAGTTTTTGTTTACTGCGAACCAATTATATTACATTACGTTCTGTTCTGGAGTGATAAAAAAAGAAAGGTGTTTTCAGTTTCGGTTAGAAGAAAAAAGAGTGACGCGTGAAATAAAATTCTAAGCACCAAACAACGTATTTGTTTATTAAGTTATAAGTAATAAAATTTATTACATATCAGAACTATCTATAATATATTATATTTAGTTACTACTATTTTTATTACTAATATTAATGTAATTATTCAATAACAACTCAGAACGTACACACAAAACCTATCGTACATTAGATTATAAAATACTATTTCCAATATGTTCCTTTGTTGAGATCTCATTGTGTGTAATATCGATACTATCAGGTACACTTTTTCACACTGCAAACTTGAAACGGTGAGAAATGAACAACTTCGGTGAAACTGCACTCACTTCTGCCAAAATTGAGCAACTGAGGTCAATGTATCCCTGCTGATTTTTCATTGACTAGAAGTATTTCCACTTTTTCTCAGTGAATCTCACCTGCCTGTTAAGTGTTTTTAGTGAATTCTACACGTTAATCGGTAAGAAATATATGGCTGACTGGAATTTCAGTGATTAACATTTCACTGATTGTAATCACTAATCCGTACTTAGAGTGCAACATAGGAAGAGGGGCTTTCATCTTTGCACGTTTGTAAGAAGGCGTTATACTCAGTGTGTAAGTTGCTCTGATGTTGTCAGCAAACACTTCCTGGACTTGAGTATTTGCACGCGTGGTTCATGTCCGTGTAATGAATGTGTTCTTTCCTCCTACACTACTTTGTTTGCTGTGTTCAGTCTCCTGCACAGACCATGACCTGCCTCCTGGCTCAGAACAAGCAGTCAGAGTGACCAAAGTTCCCGCATAAAGTTGTATCATCTTTGTAAATGCTTGTAACTGTGTAAACACGTAGGTTTGTTTCTGATTCCAGAATAATATTCTATATTATCGAGTTGAACGCATGTTACTGTGCAACAAAATGTTCTGGAAAGTACGTGAGCATTGTTTTGGCGCCTACCACGCGAGTGTTACAACTTGTAAACCTGGTGTAACTGCGCCTAGGTTACTGTGCAACTGGATGTGATGTATTCTAGGCGATCAGCTATATTACCTTCTACATGTGACTCATTAACTGTGCATACTTTCTAGTGCTCTGAACACGAATTATCTGAGGCTGCAATAACATATAGTTACATGCGTTTAGTGAATGTTTATAGGGTCTGCAACGTTTGGAAAGTAATTATTGTAATTTAAAGTAAAATAAATACGTGCCTCGTAAAGGGAGGCTGACGAAGTGTTTGTGTGACGAATGAAAGCTAGAATGTCTCAGGATTAATTGAAAATATATGTCGATTAAAAAAAATAGGAAAGAAAATGACTTTATTCTTGGAACATAGCGCTCAAATCATAAGGAGGCATAAACAAGTTATAAAATGCAGCTGAACTGAGGATCTTAAAAGGGCTCACTCTGTTATGAACCGTCTGTAGTTTAAAGAGAACAGTCACTGCTAGTAAATTGGACACGTTAGTACCTTCATTCAACAGGTTGTGTTCAATTTGTTAGCACTGACTGTTCTCTGTAAACTATAGACGGTTTATAGCAGAGTGAGCCCTTTGAAGACCCTATAAACATTCACTAAATTAATGTAACTATATGTTATTGCAGCCTCAGATAATTCGTATTCAGAGTAAAAGAATGTATACACAAATAATTAGGCACATGTCGACGGACATCCTGACAAGTGATGTGTGTGTGTATGTATGTATATATATATATATATATATATATATATATATATATATATATATATATATATATATATATATATATATATATATATATATATATCGTGATAAAGGAAGAGTCAGGCGGTGTGTTAATAATGCTCATAAGAACAGCCAGTTAACACTTCCACTACTGCAGGCTATGTCACATTCATCATGGCCGCGCCCAGGAGGGTGGTACAGCACTGCAGCAAACAACTGCAACTGGTGTGTGTACAACAAACCTGGGACCTAACTGTGCCTTCTACCCTATTACAGCTACTAAAAAAAAGCCCTTTTCGTTGGCTTAAACAGCGAAATTAAAATAAGTACATCAAAAGTTTTAATTAGTCGCCCATCGGAATATATTTTAATATACACGTTATAATATTATGATAAAATGACGGAAAAGATGTGGTAACACAGCATTCCTTCCTGATATACTTCGTAGACTAACAGCTGTTTGAATGTTCTTGGTGATATTTAACTTGAAACGTTCCGCAACAATGCTTCAGTAGACATTTATTTGGTGCATACTGAGCTATTTGCAATTTAAGTCAAGTTATAAATAATACTTTAAATATATCCACCAAGATAACCTCGTCAATACCTATTGATGAAAGAATAAGAATACGAATTCTGACAAGTGTTTTACTAACATAGGTTTATGAGATAGTCGGGTTATGGCTGTGACGTAGAATCTTCTTCCGTTCAATTAGAATAAATAATTGTTCTCGTATTTGAAGGGAGAGTATTAAATGTTGTATGTGGAATGTTGTATGTTGTTTCCAGCGGACGCGGGAGATGCGAGGTTCTGGGACCACTTGTTTCGTAAACAACCTGCAGCCGACCTTGATACTGTAGACACGCCCTGTGGTAAGTAAGTCCTTTATCCATACATCTCTCACCTTCGTGTATATATACACGTAGTTGTGCATGTGACTAGCGAGTATATGCAGCTGAACTATATAGGCTGCGAGCCGCAGTCAAGTGTCATGTCGGTTCACGAGCCGTCACGGTGTGATAATGTGCAACATGTATTTACGTCAGTAGGTAGAGATGCAGTCAGTATCGCGTCAATAGCGACTGCCATATTATTGAACAGCCCTTGTGCCCACTACACAGGAAGAAAGATGACGTAAATGACAAAGCCATCCTAGAAATACTAAAACATTTATTTCACAGGCTTAGTGAACATTGCTGACCAACGTTACAAACACGCGTGCCTTCGCGTACTTTTGAAAATAATAAGTTCGTGTATATGCACTTCTCCCTGAGATTCCAATTTAATGGCATATTACAGCGTTCCTCAATTGTCCACGGCTTACTTTGGTAGAACTGTGTATTCAGACACTTCAAGAGAAAGGAATGAAGATGTGTGAGATCAGATAAACAGAAGTGTCGGCCACAATGTAAGAAGACCAGACACTCTGGAACCATGTATCATAGGACGTTCATTAGTGAAGTGACATGAAGTGAGGATGGAGCAGTGCAGGAATGAATGGGCGGGGGCAACGAGAGATCCCCGAGAAAACCCGCCGACCAGCGGCATGATTCCCACCGACTCCATACCAGGAATATAGCACGGACCACCTTGGTGGGAGGCGAGCGCTCTATCCACTGGGCAGGCAGCGGCTCCAGCAACCTGATGGAACCATGCACTGGGAGCCCCAATGTCGTTCAGTTTGGACTGTCGAGAAGTATATATATGTAGTTGTACGTCTAGCTTCTAGCGTTGCTCTATCATTTATCTCACAATTGTGCCTCTAACTATGTAACGTGCTATATACAGGGCCAGGTGTGTGCACGCAGTTTGTTTGACAAGTACAAACGTCTCTTCACTGTTGGTTATCTCCAACTATCATATACCATACACCGCACTGACAACACACATCACTGCAACTATGTACAGCAAGACCACGTTAGGCAAGTAAAATATTCACCCAGTTTATATGCCAACCTACTTTAAGTAACCCATGACTCAGAAGTGGATTAAGTTTATCTTTGTGAACTGAAAGATATACTCGTCAAGTTGCAGTCATGAAAAATAGATGCCTGTTTTCAACGGTTCTTTGTCGAGCGACCAGAGTGAATGAAGCCAACGAGAGAAGTCCAAGTAATGCCAACTTCTAGATACAAGTGTGTGTTTGAGAGTAGAATGTTGAGAAAGTTGAGCAGCAGAGTTGAGTTGTAAGTAGCAGCAGCTGGGGTGTTAGACTGACCAGAACTTGACAAGAAGCTGGCTGCACAACTTGGCTTCACTTGACGACGTGAAACGTTGTTAGCAAGGTCCAGCCAGCCTCACACATAGCTGCTGGCTCTCACGTGTCCGGCAACACCACCTATTTCTCTATCTCTATCTCTTGATGCTGTAATAACCACTCTGTCAACATGGTTCAAGTAATTTACTCTCGTTCAAATACTCTACCTTATTAACTTAGTCTTCTACATTATCAATTATGAACTTATCCAAGGTGAGCTAAGTGGTCCTCACATAGCGAGTATATTCCCGCCATTTGTAATAATAACCACGTGACTAGAGTAAATAATGAGTGTGTATCACAACGTAACCAAAAGTCAACATCTAAGACCATAGTAAATTAAGTTATTATTGTTATTGACGAGCAAGTGAGTCTTCAGATGTGCTGACTTTACAGTGGACAGTCTGTAGTCATGTAGTCGCCGTGTATAGCACTGTCACTGTGATATGACACGAACTGCTATGTACCTGACCTGCATAGTCATATGTCGCATATCACTGTCAGCTAGCTCAAGGTCAGCCAGGAGTGGTATTACTGCACGACACGTCTTGGCCATGGTTAAGGTTCATTCCACTACAGGCTAGAAAGACAATGTGTTATCCTATGGGAGAGTTTAGCACGAGGAACATTTCTGCCGCTAGATAGCTACATAGGCTTGGAAATTACAGCAGTCATTTAATTTAATTTTAAAGAGAAAAGAAACCAATATCGCACTTGAAACTATCAACTTAACCAGCTCTGTGATTGGCCAGTTTGCACAGCTCACAGATACCGGCGCTCAAGTGCCAGAGCGTTTCCCTGCGACAAACTTTCAACATTGATCTATATAACCTGTTGTATAACTAAGACTAAGGTAGCTTCTACTGCACTCTGCAACATACTATAAACTATTGTATACAGGTTAGGCAATGCTAGACGATGGCGCTGGTTGGCGGCTTTTCTCGGCAATCTCCCGTTTCTCAATTCCTTCATTCCGGCGCTGCTCCACACCTACGTCATGTCACCACCACCTAAGACTTAGGTGTTAAGGGCTGGCCAAAATCTCTTAAATTCATGAATCAGGCAAAGGACAATTTCTGCAACTGATTGAACTAATAAAGTGAGACCAGTTAGTAAAATTATAGTTAATTAGGCTGTATGAACAGAAATATCACTTTCTTTAAATATTTTACTCAAAAAGAAAGGCTTTTCAGCTTATTAATTTCACTTAAAAAAAATAAAATAACCTAACTAATCCTGAAATTATTTCAATCGGAAGTTATTTTAAACATTTAGTTAGATGTCATATTGTCAAAAGACAGTGACCAAATCTGACTTCTAACTATGGTATATTCAAACTAAAGGCTATAATTATGTTGCCCGTTAGTCCGATGTGAATTAAAAACTTTTGAAATCAACATTTGAAAATTTAAAACTCATAACTACATACATACTGTCGAACATGTTTAAAGTTGAGTGTGTGTGTGTGTGTGTGTGTGTGTGTCGTGGAAAAAAAAATCTGCTTCAAGAACAGACTACAATTTTTTTCCGAATCAAAGACCTTGTTTTTAGTTTAAGAAATGTATTTTCTAGATAGCTGAAATATTTCTCCAGTAAACGGGAATTTGTTAGTTTTTCCCATGATGTCAACATTACGTTAGTAACTTTTAAGACTATATCCTAACATTGCTGTTGGGAATCTTACCTGCGCAGTTTCAGTTTATATAATCTATGATGTGGTAAATGTTCAGTTCACACAGCCATACACTACACTACACTACACTACACTACACCTGGGCTATGTGCAGGAGTGTCGGGACTGACATCTTGGTGCGCATGTGCTGACCGCAGTGTGGTGTGTACCAACCTGGCGCTCACTGCCGCCCCTCCAGGACTGACAACCTACCAACACCTACTGCTGCTGTGAGTACTTACCTTCCCTTACAGACTTCAAGTCACTGTACTTCTTGCAAGTTTTTACAGCATATTTGACAGGTTATCTATGGACCCTGGTTTGTCGCGTCACCAACATGTTTCACAACCCTGTGTGCACATCTGCAGCTCCACTTAGGTCGATGATTGTATGTATGTAACTGTGAGCATCTTGGTGTTATATCCGCTAATAACAGCCATGTAGTATCGCAGTAACCTGTTCTGATTGGCTCAGTCAAATAAGCAACGTCACTATAAATACACGCTGCCAATAACCACAATGCAAGGCAAATGAGCACATAAGGCACATAGAAATCACCGCAGATGTGGCAACCTTGCAGACACGGGTCGTGTATCAACAATATGTCAATATTCATCAGTCCGTTTAACAGCCTGTCTTGTCCTACAAACACATGATTCAAGCATAGCTCTAGTTGTTGCAGGGCGACACACGCCGCGCAACATTTCACTACATTTGGGGTTGGATACGACATTTAATAACAAATAACAACTGTAACAAATAGTTCTAACCCTTCTTTTGAAATTGAAAGGTTCTATGTTTAAATAGTGTAGCAAGACGGACAGCTATACCAAAATGAAGAAATGTAATAAATAACTTACTAAATTATGTGTGTGTACACTATATATATATATATATATATATATATATATATATATATATATATATATATATATATATATATATAGTAAATACTACATATGTACATATACGCATATAGACACACAACACACATAAACTTGAAATATTTTCAATCTTTTCATAGCGATGTGTTAACACTAACAATTACTTTAAGATAAAAAAAACTATATCTCTCACGTTTAATATTACGTTCCTCTCTACCAGTTGAAGAAATAAATTCGATTGACACGTCTTTGAAGTCTGGTTTAACATCAAACTAATTATTTAACTTTCCCGTTCCAATTTCTAATAAAACTACAAGTTCCATTTGTGACTGCTGTAAAGGCAAAGTTGCAGAAAGTATGATTGTATGATAACTTGATGTACGTACACAGAAACTATCAAGAAATGTTTGTCAAATATAACTTATGCTCTGCTTTACTTTTCTGTTGCACGTTGCCTGCGAGAATGTTTCTTTCAATCCTGTAACATCATCTTGTAATGCAGTTTAAACAGCTAAGTCACTTCGAAAAGTAAGTTTTTAAAAACTGTGAAGTAGGAAACAGTACACGGGATTGATTTGAATGGATATATTCACAAGTAACATCAACTTTGATACCCGACATTTTCGTAGTAAACATTGAAGTGACAGTTTAGGTAGACATCTTGGTTAAATCTAGTTTGTTTGAACCTTGTGTTTAATAATAATTTACGTGCGCTGTGCTGTGTTATGACGCACAGTACGACTTGTTTTCACTTGTTGCAGGTGTGAGATTCACTGAAGATACATTATAAATGTAAGTTTGGTACGTGCGTAAATCAGGTTAATGAATTGTTATTAATTGTGTCATATTTAGAGATAGGAAATTTCGCGAGAATATTCTTGCGGCACTTTGTTTCAGTGCCTTACGTGCGCACCTGCATCTCTGCTATTTGGTCAGTGATTGGATGCCGTAACATACAACGTGTGGAGGTTAAACCCGCAAAGCACAGACATGATGTGTCACAGTTATCCATGTACTGATTGGCACAATCAAATGAATAACAACTCTGCACAAACACACTCTGTCAATAGCCATGAAGTTGAGCTGCAGGTGCGCACGTAAGACACTGGAACAAAGTGGGGCAACATTTTATCACCAAAACTTCCCGTCTCTAGTCATATTTAGAGTATGCGCAATCAAACCACCGCAAAGCGCACACAAACAAGTCGGACGTTATCTATAAGAACACTCTACATTAATCCAAAATGGCGGCATATTTTCCTCATGAACGTATAATATTATTCCTTAAGGCGGCCGCCTGGTGAAGGGAATGTTTGTGTGTGTGAGGCTATACGAGAAACGCTGGTCGGCACACGTATTGTGATATTGCCTCTACGACCAGAGTTGTAAATATACGCGCAGTCTTCCCGCCGTAAAGTTTTACTGTGTGACTTCAAGTGGCGACCTTGTCATTTTTACTGAACTCATCGCTTTAGCTGAATCCAAGTTTGAACGAATCCGGTACATATATCTTGAGAAGCAACCTTCTTAAAAGTGTTTTTTGTCAAGTTTGAGGACTTTAACGTAATGATTCTAATGTACGCGGTGTCATGAAAGTCATATTAACAAGTAGTTTGCAGTGTGTTTTCTTTTCATAGATAAGCATTGTGGACGCACGTGTACTGGTCTCTGAGCAGAATTGTAGTTCCGATCCACTGCACGCAGTTTGAGTGGCAACCAGGCATACGTTCAACTACTGGATATGTTGTAATAACTTGCAGTAGCTAACGTGACAATGTCCACGGGCTAATGGCTTGTGCAAACAGACATACAGGGTTCATAAACGGCGTTACTGAAAAGTAACCAGGTCAGTCACGAGACCAGTTTCTTGCTCACCAGGTTATGTCTAAACTCTTGCAAGAAAGATATCCAGGGTTTAAAGGCTGTGCGAATTCAAAATAAGCCTATACATTGTATACGTTAAACATTGCACTAAATGCGACGACTGCAGAGATTTGTTCGTTACGTTATTTACCTATTATATTTGTTTCGTACTTCTTTAGTAGATGTTTTGAAGCTTGAGCGTGCAATTTGGTTTAGTTTTGATTTTTATTCCGTTTACTAGTTTACACTGTATTTTCGAAACTTGGGCACTATAGAACACTCGGGTGAATGTTTGAACGCCTATAGCTGAGGTGTTGCCCGGCCCATACTAACCTCGTGGCTTATGAAACAAGTTGGAGAGATACAAGGAGAGGGGAGGAGTCGAGGGAAATATAGCGACTGGTTTTCGAGGAAGGTGGTAGAGAGAGGGTTTGTACCTCGGTGTTATGTAAGTCACGTGACAGAGGAGTGCAGAGAATCACTTGAGAGATTAGAGGCTAGGTTGCGAGAAGTTGGCGCAGCATCAACATCCACACCATCGCCTCTGGTCGAGGATAATCTCCCCACCATCCAGGCTGCGTGCTACAACTGCCTATCTCCCTTACTGACAGCTTTACCAGCTAGCTTGTCAACACTGTCTTCTCAGTTATAATATGCGCATACATCACTGCTTGTGATTTGTGGATAAAACCTGCAAAACATACAAGACACGAAGACAAGCGTGTAGAAAATACCTGTTATCTTCGTGTCTTTCATGATCGTCGTTATACAGGTTCTGTCAGTAAACTATAAGCAATAAACCCATATATCCTTATTTTAAAGTTCCAGTGTAACAACAAAGCAAAGATCTCAACTTTGTTTATCACTCACATTGATGTAAATACATACAATAATGTAGGGTGATGTGGGAAACTGCAGGAAGTTATCTCTGAGAAAACAAGCAGCAAACTTGTCAACTAACACAGGTGTGTAAGAGCACAATTTTCCCTCTGGACAGCGCAGCGTATTGGGAACAAAGACGTCCTCTTCTGCTGGAAGAAGTGTCCTTGAACGTACTGTACGTAGATATATGTGGATGCTACATGATGCTGCTCTAACCTATTTACGTAACACAGTGCGGAGACATTTTGACATCTTCTCTGGTTGGTATGATTGACCGGAAGAGATGCATGGCCTGCCTGATCGCCCGACCTCAACCCTCAGAGGACACCTGGAAGGTGTCGTGTATGTTCTTGTAGGAGCTGCAAGTATCAACTACGAGGAGAATGAATCATACTACAACTGCAGTAATTATTTTATCTAGGTGTCTTTAAAACTGCGTAAAACTAATATAAATTCAAACGTAAAGGCACGGGCTACAACAATTTTCCTCACTATGTTTTCAATTTTATATTTGTCACAACTGGGTAACTGTCTCATGATACAGCTGTGAAGGAGGATGTTTGCCTCGTTGGCGATGTTGAGACCTCCCCAAGGAGCCTAATATATAAAAAAAAAATGGTCAGACCATTCGCCTGACACCAAGGCGATCCAGGTTCGATTCCCGGCGGGGTTGGTCCCCGGATTACCGCATGAGACGTGTGCCGGATGTTGCTGTTGGTCGGCGTGTTTCCTCAGGGATCTCCTGTTTCCCCCGCCCTTTCATTCCGGCGCCACTTCATACTCACCTCATGGCATACCTCACTAGCGCTGAAGGCCTCAACGTTAAGCGCTGAACAAAATCTCTCACTCACTCTCATAGATTGTGCGTAGTGGCTCGACAAAGCCAATATTTGCACGTCATGGTCTTAACGACGACACTATACCAACTCACTCACTCTCATAGATTGTGCGTAGTGGCTCGACAAAGCCAATATTTGCACGTCATGGTCTTAACGACGACACTATACCAACTCACTCACTCTCATAGATTGTGCGTAGTGG